>JAKWBJ010000359.1:0-122292 GCA_023159175.1 Wohlfahrtia magnifica | reverse complement strand
CGAATAATTTTTGATAAAGCCTTGAATAAAAAACTCTAAATAAATAGCTATTCCGCTAAAACTTTGTGATCGAAGCATACTGCAATTACTTTGTTTAAATCGTGCGTTATGAGAAAAATGGCCGGAATAAAAAGACGGTCATGATTAACATGATAACACCCGACCTCATGTCGCAAAAGTTTCAAAACAATTATTATCGCTCTGTTGGCTGTTGCGACGCATACAATATACTCACACCTCCTTATACAGGCTTTCTTTGCATGGCATTTCGCTATAACGACCTGTTTGTATTATGGGACACATTCGCTTTAACTTACCTCGTTCTTCGGTTAAAATACGTTGGATTCACCGTTTTTTATAAAAATGTAAGGGAAGCAAACACAACATATATTCATTTCGTTTAAAGGCATTTCGATTTACGGCCTTCATTTTCAGAAACTATCTAGGGCGTATAAGTAGATATGAGAAAAGATGTAAGCAGCGATTTGACAAATTTGTTATTTCATTATCAGTTTGAGATCAAAAACGGAACACATAAATTTGTAGTCCCAATACGTAAATTACACCTATTTTTGTTGTAAATAAACTACGAAAACCATTAAATAAAAACCCCACCCGGGTTTTTTTTTTAACATAATACTCAATAAAACTCCGGTGGGTTTAATTGGGTTTCCCATTAAAAAATATAAAATAAGTAAATAAAAATAAAGTTGTATATGTTATCATATATTCATTTTAAATATGATAGTAACACGACTTTTTTTATTGACTGGCTAAGCGCAAAGCGCCACCTTTAATAGTTAACTGTCATTAATTTCGAATGTTCTTCTATTTACTGTAAATTTATATTCATCTACGTTAAATTCAAAGAAAAAGTAAGATCATAATACACAACACGCAATTGATAACACACAAATAACAGAGTGATTCGGCATTGACAGGGTGACACATTGAGAGCCTTGACACAAACCAATAGACTTAAATCTCATAATTAAGTTTTATAGCACCAAATGTCCCAATATTGGTGTATCTTTTTCTTTTTTTTAGACATTATTTATTTTCGTAACACTGCCTGTTCGTCCAAAATAGGCTCATTAGCTCTCTTCCCATAGCTCACCAGTCGCTATAGATGCACTTTTATTTTTAGTAGCGATCTATTGTTCATTTGCATCCTATAGACAACAAAATTTAGCCTTTTGATAACTTTGTAAAGCCCATCCCAGTTAGTTTGTAGCTTAGGAGATAATCCTTTCTTTCGCTATGCTTTGTAGAGTAGAACCAGTTGTCCCGTATGGAAGTCCTCAGTGTTTGCTGCTCGATCATATCTGGCTTTCATTCTATCTCTGACCATTTATATACGCGTGCACACAATTTCGTGAAGTTTATTGATATTTATATCTCTGTGGTATGCTTAACACCAAACTCTAAGGCACCAGGCAGTTTTAGCTCCGTCCCAAAAATAATCTTGGCAGGTGATCTGGACGTTTAATCTGATCAGTACTCCAATAGAAACCTAGGAATGTGTTCGTCCCAGTCTTTCTGTTGCTCGTTCACTACTTTTCGAAAGTATTTCTTTAGGGTTCAATTAAATCGTTCTACCATTCCATTAGACTGCTGGTGTAGCGGCGTCTTTCGTGTTCTCTTTATACCCTATATCTCACACATTTCTTTGAACACAGCAGACTCGAAATTTCTGCCCTGATACCCTGCATACCCAATTATTTACAATAACATTTAGGATTGTATTCGCTTCTTGATTGGGTATAGTATACACTTCCGGCCACTTACTGGAAAAGTCCATCACGACAAGAACATAACGTTTTCCGGCATCAATAAGAGAAAACGGGCCTGTTACGTCCATCGCTATCCGTCGAAGGGAGTGCCCGAGTTATATACTGCAGCTGACCTCGGCTTCTTCTTACTGTACCTTTAGGTGCAATACAATGGGCTCAGTTTGCTAACCAATCCGTTATTGCTTGCTGATATCCAACCTAATAAAAACATTGTTTTAGTTCAAACTACTTCAAACTGTCCCATTGTGCCCAACACGCTTTTATAAGAGGACCATTGCGAGTAGACCGCCTGTCCTCTTCCTTAGCTGCTACAAACTTTTCCAATATTGGGACACTTGTTTTCGCTTCTGACCAGTCTTCGTTTGCATCTATTTGCGTTAGCCGGATGCCAATGATGGATTCCTTCTTCTCAGCCTTCACACAAAGTTTGCACTTTCGAAATTACAAGATCGCCATTAAGCACGTCACCATTTTAGTATTTTATACCTCTTCGAAGTTCAATCCTATAATCATATCTGGAGGCGCTCTATCCAACGTGCTAGCTGTCCTTCAGGATTCTTAAATTGCAGCAGCCCTCTCAGTGCGAAATGATCAGTCCTTAGCAGAAAATATTGGCATATATATGGGTGCGGGCTAGTAGCTCACGTCGGGTTACACATTAGTTCCGTTCAGGCTTTGACAGCGTGTTGCTATAGAAGCGTACGACTTTTTCCGTCCCATTGACCACCTTTGAAAGTACACCACCAAAATAATATCTGCTGGCATCACTGTCTAGTATTCACCTGCGACTGGTTACGCTAAAACCGGTGCGAGACACAAAAGATCTTTTAGTGTTTGGAATACCTTTATTGTGACTCACGCCAATTATACACCTTAGTTTTCTTTATGAGCTCATGCAAGCTTACTATCACGCTCACAAAGTTAAGCACAAATCGTATGTAATATGTACATAGTCCCAAAAAGCTACGTAATGCATGAAGATTCTGGGTACGAGGCCAGTTCTTTACTGGTCGTATTTAATCTTCATTCGTTTAAATGCCATCTGCGGCAACTAGATGCCCCAAATATTTTACCTGTTTTTGGAACAATGCGCATTTCTTTACGCTTAGTTTTAGTCCAGCCATTGGTAATCGTTGCAGAACTTCTGCAGGTTTTTAAGGTTTTCATCGAAAGTTCTGCACACCACTATTATATATGTGAGGTACACCAGGCAAGTCTTCCAATGAAGCCCTTTTAGTACGCGCTCCATAAGACGCTCGAATGTTACCGGTGCATTGCAGAGCCAAAATGGCATAACTTTAAACTACCATAAGCTATCGTTCGCACTGAAAGTAGTTTTTTCTTTATCCTTGTCTGCGATCTCTACCAGCCAATACCGGGTTTGTAGATCCAATGTACAGAACCACTTTTTCCCAGCTAGCGTATCATCAAATATTGTTAGTAGGTAGCTGTCCTTTTTAGTGACATCGTTTAGCTTCCTGTAGTCTACGCAAAATCTTGTACTGCCATCTTTCTTTTTAGCTAAGATTACAGGTAAGCTCAAAGGACTCGATGATGGTTCAATTACATCGCTCTTCTCCATTTCATTGACCAGTTCCTTAACCTCATTACGATTGGCCAGAGGTATACTTTTGGGTGCCTGTTTTATCGGTCTCGCTTCGCCAGTATTTACTTCATGTTTGACTAGCTGTTCTGCCTTGATTTTTATTGTTCGTGGCGAATACGCGGGCGTATTTCTTAGCAGCTATTTGGCTTTATTTTTTTTGCAGCTGCTACAGAGAAATGGGTACATTTCTCTCCATTAAGCCGTTGTAGTTGTTTATGCAGCTGACTAGCATGGATTCTTGCAGACTTATGGTTATGCGGTACATGTTGGGCACAGTTACGGGGTGATGAACCCACATGCTCCGTATCGAGGCAAATCTGGCCCCTGGCTGCGAATTCTTGTGGCTGTGATTACTGGGCACTGGGTGGCTGGTAAGCACGCTAGGAGATAGGGTCTGCCGTTCAATGACTACTGTAGGGATTATCAGGATGAGGAAGAGGAGGAGACAGTCGAGCATTTCCTGTACCAGTGTGCGTCTTTCGGATATTAGGACTGCTTTCCTTAGTAGTCCTTTTCTGGATGCCTTGTCGGATCTAGCTGATATGAATATCAGCAGGATCTCCTCTTTCGTACAAGCGTCTGGTTGGTTCGGTTCGAACCGGGATGCGAACATGTAGGGTTTTCTTTTCTGGATTACTAATATGAATATCACAGTGGGATCAATATTGAAACCAATTGAACTGGACCGCTGTCTGGCTACTCGTTCTAGAATTTCTACTAAAAGCCAAAATTAATTCAATAGCCTTCTCTTCATCATTCCGTCCATCTCTATTGGCCACTGTGTCAAATTGGAATTTAAACAGTGTCAGAGACGTGCTACCATGAAAGCTAGGTGTCTTTATTCTGCTGAAAACTTCTGGTATGATACGCACTGGTGTCGGTCGTTGGCACTAGCTATAGAAATTTCTTTCACCTGGGTTGAAAACTTGTTGTCACAGCTTTAGAGGTTTCTCGTTCTTAAGTAGAAGTATCCTGAAGTTTCTTTTCAATACTCGGCAGAAAATTCTGAATCTGAATTTGCATCTATTTTAATCGTTAATCGAAGGTAGTAAGGTTGTTGACAGCTCCAATTTATTCAAATCTCGTTTGAGCCAATCCACTTATTTATTTTGTTTTTATATACGCAAACCCACTTCTGATAACAATGTTACGTTTTAACCTTTAAAAACGTTTGAGTTCTTTTAAACTGTGTCAAATACAATAAATAATACGGGTTTATTGTTTTACTTATACAATCCATTATTTATATTTGTACAGTATCCAACTTAGTTATCTTGCACTCAATAGACGAATTTACAGTTTTACAGTTAATTGTCATCAATTTCGAATTATCTTGTATTTACTGCAAAATTTCTGTTCATCTACATTTAATTAAAAAATTAATTAATACACAAAAAGAAATCGAACTGGCAATACCGTTAAAAGTGCAATTTGTAACACACAAACAACAGGGTGATACGACATTGACAGGGTGATACATTTACAGCCTTAAAACAAAGCAATAGATTTAAATATCATGATAAAGTTTTATAGCTTCAAATGTTGGTGTCTTTTTCTTTTTTATGCATGTTTATTTTCATAACAATATAGTAAATTTTTCATAAAATTTCACTAGATTAAAAACAATATAAATATATCAATAAAAAGCTTAAATGTCTTTTATAAGGAAAACATAAATATATTCTCACATTTCTTTTTTTGAAATTAATAACAAAATAAAATATTCTTGAAAATTATATATGCAAGCGTCAAATCAAACTGAACAATCTTTTCACTTTAATATTTAGTGGCCAAACCCTTCTTTTAATTTACCTCTTGACATCTTTTTTGCATTAAATCAATAAGATTATTGATAACTTCCATTGGTACTTTCAACCAAGAATTCTAGAGGGCAATAAGAGCTTCTCTGGTCTTTCTCCAACCTCATCTCAATTAATTTGTGATTTACTAATTCCCAGAGATTTTCTATGATGTTAAAGCCGGGGGACTTTGCAGGCCACTCCATGACACCGACTCTTGTAGCTCCAACCAATTTTTTACAACTTTGAGGTGGGCTTTGGGTCATTATCATATTGAAATATCCAGAAGGAAGTCATTTTATCTTAAGCGTGTGGTACCGTCACATTCGGTATATCTTGTCCAAAATTCCATCGATTTTATGTAAGGGTACTAAGTTTAGCACTGAAAAGCAACCGCACACCATTACATGACCACCTTCATGTTTGGCAGTATCGAGGATGCGAACTCTTTTATTTCCATTTGAACTTACCTTAAAGTAGGAAAACGAAAATTTATTCCATTAGTCTCTAGTCCAGTTAAGATGTTTTCGATTTTCTATTTTTTTCTGAAATGAATGGTTTTTGCAGATTTGATTTAATCGTGTGCCGCTGTAATATGGTAGGTTAGACAAGCGCCTATCAAAAAAGGGGCGCTCGGTTGAGTCCCAGGTCAGACAATTGACAATTTTCAACAGCAGTTTTCATCTCATAGCATTGCTAGAGATTGGTTATGTATATTTACGCTATGAAAAAGTTCTCTGAAGAAGCACCCGCCGTTCGTAGCCGGCGTTAAATTAAAGATCCTTTTCAATGAGTCTGAGGATAGGATCTGGTGCAGCGCATTGATTCAGAGAAGTGTTTAGGGTTGCCAGAATTGAAACCAAATAAATCAGTACATAACAGAAAAAAAAAATCAGTACATTTGATAAAAAATCAGTGCACATATTGTTAAAAACAAAATTCATTATATGGAGACCAGCAACAACAAAACTAATTCTACTTAATATAGTTTAAGCAGAATATATAAACAATATACACTTTGTCTACAAATATTCATTCCTTTTCAGACGCAAAAAATGTTTTTGTTTAGTGTAACATAAATTGAAATACGGAGATGTAGCATCGGAAGCATCTGATGCAGAGCAAGGGAAATGTATAGAACCTGATAAAGACTCATACGGTTTTGATGACCATGAAGAGCATGAAATTAACAATTCACTTTGTGGTAAGGGTGGAACACATTGGCGCCTTAAACCAGGTCCAGAGTTACACACTTAGGAAGGAGGATTTTACGCCAACGGTGTGAACCAGCACCTTGCTTAAATATATGTACAATTAAAGATGTATTGAAAAGTATTTTATCCAAGGAGATATGTGACATAATTTTGCGCGGAAATAATACAGAAAAAAATGATTGATGCATACAACACAAACTTGGATATAAAGTATGCGAAATCCTGTGAACGTCCACCAAACAAAGTATTTATACCATTCACAGAAAGAGAGCTAGTCGCTTTTTTAGGACTACTAATCTTTTACGGAGTACATAAATCAAACTTTCAGCAATTATCAAAATTATGGAAACAAAATCACTTACCAATATTTCATGCAGCAAAATCGCGTGACAAATTTAGACTAGGGTTGCAAAATGAGAAAATCAAAATTGTACTCTGAAGCTCATAAAATTTTATTTTTTTCGACCACAATTGTACCAAAAATATTTTTTTTTTTATTTTGAGGAAGAGCACAAAAACAAAATTTAGCATAAAAATACATTTTTGATAATAATAAAATTAACATTTGTACTTAAAAGTTCATTTGCAATTTAACGGCTATATTCACAAAAAATTTTAATTTTGAGTTTCAAACACATATTAGTTAAAATACACTTTAAGGTTAATAAACCTTAACTTAACCTAAACTTTTTGATACAAAATCGTATAAAAAAGATTAGTTTCATTATTTATTCTGTTAAAAAAATATGGTTTCAGAAAAAGTGCGAATGTTGATTTGGCACACTGTAAATTATAATAAGGAAAAAATTTTACATTTTGTCATAATTGAGAAAAATTTTGTATGTATGTATGTATGTATCTTCTTGATATCGTTATAACGGAGAAAATAAAATAGCCTGCGTCACCAAGCAATCGCTCCCTAAATTCTTTGTTTTCTTATAAAAATAAAATGCGACAGCAGTATGTAGTGCGCTCTATATTGCCACAATATCTAATTTTCGCCGTTATAAAATAACTTGAAAGTACAAAAATAAAATTTTAATTTGCGAATAAATTCCTTTCTTATTTTTTAATAATATTTCGCCAGGTCACTTTCAATTTTTTAATTTATAGTAGGTTCCATCTTAATTGTTTTGACCTTTTTACTTCTTCTTCAATAGGTATAAAGTCAAAACGAAAGCATTATTATCATCATCATTTTCATTATACCGAGCACTGTTGCAGGATACTGCGACCCATGGGATTCATTGTGTCTTTCCGGTCTATAGCTTGTTCGGCAAATCTGCTGTCTTGCTAATGCATAAGCAGATTTTAAGCCATAATGGTGAATACGTCGCCCAGTGAGACCCTATATCTACCTAAACATTTCTATCTAAGCCTATCAAATACCACATAATATGTGTTATGTCTCTGATGCCTGTCAGCACAGTCTACAAACATCCACATCTGAGACCGCCATCCTCTTCAGTTGCGCTCTTACAGTAGCATATAAGAAACTCCTTTAAGAGCTTTAAGTCCGTCCTGCCAAATTTTGCAACTTCAGAACGACGCCCAAATCTCGGACTGATCACTGATTTAGAATGGCGAAGCCTCTTTTTAGCATAACAGTGGCCCAAGTATCTGACATTTTCTAGTATGGAGAAATGACCGCTTCTCTCTTTTTAATTTTTTAAGCTTTCGTTCTATGGTGCTTTGATTTTTTTTAATCAAATCTTTTTAAAAATATGTTATTACATCTTGAAATTGTTCTGACCAATTATTTGATCAATAAAGCATGTCCATTATTTTACCACTTTGGTTAAACTTTAGATTTTGTTTTTTTTCACAATAATGTTCTTAAAAAAGCTTTAAAGTAAGGTCGAACCAACTTTAAAATTTGTTTATTTAGTATTGATTTAAAATAGGAATTATAAACTAAAGTTCGTTTGTGAATAATACTTTAGTAAATTTTTCTTAAAGTAGGTATGAAATGTTCTTTATTTTGTTTTTGATTAAAGCCGTAAAAGTATATCTTTAAAATAGCTATACTAAGATATAATATTTGAAAACAAGTACTTTTTATTAAAATTAAAATGATACCTCAATTTTGGACATCCTTTACATTAGGGCGGGTCGATTTGTAGCGACGCAAAAAAATCGCCCAAGTGACAAGAAACTTTGCTCAAGGAACCATACCACTAAAATGAATTCTGATGTTCCTTATTTTGACCCAAAGGTCAAATTTTGAAAAATCCCACTTTAACCCATTTAAAGTGCCACAATCGAGTCTAAATGTATGACCGACCCCCACATTCAGGCAAAAAGGAATTTGAAAAATGTAGTTATATTGTGTTGTTGAGATTTTTTCAGTATTTCAAAAGACTCAACATAAATGTAAAGAAGTGATGTGAAAAAAAAATAATAAAGAAAAAGAAAGAATTTTTCGAGAAAGTTTAAAAAAAGTTAAAAAATATTAAAAAAAAATGTGTTTAAACATTCCAACACATTTAAAACATGTATTTAATATATTTTGTGACAGCAAAGAGCATGTCATCAATGGCAACAGTTCATACCGATGATTCATATACATGCCGCCATCAATTGAAGAAGATATGGATAATATGGTTCACAATACACAGAAAGATACGATTGTTTTAACTTTGCCTTGATGTGTGACAGTACATTCGCGTACTTATTTACATTTAATGCACAAAAATAAAATTGATTTTAGAAAATAAGGACCAGTCTAGTGCCAATATATTTCGGTCCAGAGGATGAGGTTCCTGGGAGATGCCGTGGTGACTTCAAAAGAGGTATTTGTTCTTACCCTTGCCAATATAACATGACAAGTGCAGTGGTTATAGTTCGAATCCACAGTAGAGGACGTGACAATAACATTTATTTGCAGTTTTCGAGTGCTTAATTACGAACTTCCTTAATTAGTCACTTCCTCAAGGTGTGACTGCAGGATATTCAACAGAAGTTTTAAAATTTAATTAAATTGCTTCATTGCTTTTAAAAATTAAAAATATTTTAAATATACTTCTAACTAAAATGATTTTTAAATAATAAAAAAACAATTTTTACAATATTTCGTATTTTCACTTGATGTAATATACATCGCACTTGATCAACAAGAGGATATTAACTCAAAATTTTTTAATTTTCACTTTTTGCAAGAAATCAACTAACAACATCAATATCTATCTTCTGTAAAAATTTCAACGTATTCCGATTACTATTTAATCTCGAAAACTACATTTGAGACCATTTTCGTGATAGTGTAGTGACTACCAAAAATTTATTATTTTGAGTTAATACAAAAGTGAAAATAGAAATGTATCGTATATTATCATAAAAAAGGTATTATATTTTTGCTTACTATTCTGATTTTCAAATTCGCTTAAAATGTAGCCACAAACAGTTTTTCAACAGTTTTTAAATTTTGAGTTAATACCCTCATGTTGATCAAGTGCGATATGTAAAATTATTTCATATATATAAATTACATACCTGTACACACATATTAGCATGACACATTAGCCTGCCATTTTGAAAGCGCCAGGTTTGAGTAGTGACCCTTTGATTGTTTTGCGGGCGAACAACAAGTCTTGTGTAATCGGTGGGATTTGGTGGTTTTTCCAAGTCCAGTACTAGCCGGGGATTAGAACTATCATGCTTGCAGAACTCTGATGGTGGTGAAGAGCCCTCATGCTCCAACTGTCCAAAAGAGTTCATAAGCCAAAGTTGTGAACGGTCTCCAGTGCACTTTTTCATTATTAATACTCGCTTATCCTTTACTCCTAAAACTAATTGCTGTGCTTCTAATTGTATATTATCATTATCACAATCTGTCTGAGGAAATCTAAAAGTTCCCTTGAAAGCAATATATATAAAATTTGCATATGTTATACTTTTGGGAGAATCATTAATTTTTAGTGAATACTCGATAAAGTTTCCTCCGGGTGCCTCTATTAAAAGAATTTGTGGGCCTAGTGGATTATCCATTACATATGATAAGGACGATTGCGGTTTTATATTTGTTCTCCATACCGGTTCAATAGATTTTTGAGAAAAGTGTATAGGAACTTCCGAATAATTATCCATTCGAATTGGAGGTGGTAAGGAATAAGCATCTGTAAAGTTCAAGATATATGTTCCTCCCATTAATATTACTTCCAAACGTAAAAATGTCATTTCACCCAATTCGTTTCTTATATTTATATAAAGGCTTTTGGCTTCGTTAACCGGGATCCCACTTGACCAATGGGAATACTCTTGGTTCACAACTCTTACACACAGTAAAGGTTCTTGTTCACAATTAGGCCAGTGAAAAGGAAAGTTACTTTCAGGCAAAGCAACTATTATTTTTTCTGGAGAAATTTTTTTCTGAAAATATGTAAAAAGTAAGATTAATACAAGCTATAAAATGTTACATTTGAAAATTGGATTATGTCTAAATAAACAACATTTTAAATTCAAAATAACTATTGAATGCGGTTATATTATATCAAACTGTTCATTTTTTATTTGCAGAAACAATAGAAATAGTTATATAAGTATCCGGACATTATTACCCTTTGACGTAAACTCTAAGATTTCTGGGAAATTAATTCGTTTAATTACCTTTTAGAGATATTTCTTATAACGTATGCAATTATGTTGTAAATAAGTTATTGCAGAAAATTAAAATTTTAACAACGCAAATAAATTAGCTTATATATTTTACTAAACCATAACTCAGATCACACTAAAAAGCAAATGAGTGGTGTACCAAGTAATTAATTTCAAAAAAAAAATTTTTTCTTTAATATATAATTCATTTATTTACAGTCTATCCAGTTAAGGATAATAAGCAAATTATTTATGAACACAAAAACATAGCATTTATTGCTGAGCTCCACTGAGCACAGCACAAAAATTGAAGACGATTCAACAGGACGGCGCTACGTGCCACACAGCCGAAGCTACACTCGATGCTTTGCGCCCTGTTTTCAAAAAAAAAATTTATATGGCGGACCCTTTATATAAAAAAGCTTATTTCTAAATGGAAAGTTTAAAATGTGGTATCTTTTCAACCTCTTCACTTCTTCAGTCTCATCTAGTAACATAACCGCTAAAATATTCTTGTGGTGGCTTAATCTCACCAGATATTTGTTGCTAAATCATTTAATTTCATCTAGTACCATCGGTACATTGATATCTTCATGAATTGTCCTATTAGAAACAAACCATGATGCATTAACAAATGATCTCAACATTTTCGACTGATATCTTTGTATAATTTCAACATTGAAAATGCTGGCAGTTCCCTATAGTTGTATACCATAAATACAGTGTTTTATATAACAAGATTTCGTTTCTTAAGTTTAAATGTGATTTCGGCCCTAATAACTAAAACAGCTTTTTTGTGTTAATGTTTAGTTCCTGTTTCTTAAATTTGATGTGCGTTTTACGGTTAGTTTTTTTATTTATGTTCAATCCTAAGTTTTTGACGCATTCGGTTTGAGGTATTAAGTCACTTTCTAGATACACATTTGGGTAATTTATTTTTTTCAAAGAAAAAGTGATGTGTTAAGATTTATTTGTATTGGCCTTTATTTTCCATTCGTTAAGCCATGATTAAATTGCAGTGCCATCTGCGTACGTTGCAATTAGTACATTATCGATAGTTGGCATATCCGATGTAAATATTTTGTAAAGAGCAGGAACACCTGCATTAATGCTATATATTTTTGAAAAACTCACTTTGCTTTACGTAAAAAAACATCTCTCAGTTAAATACGATTTTAAAAATAGATAGAATGGTGTTTGGAGAATATATTTTAATTTGTAGCATAAACGACTATCGAAGGCCTGCTGTATGTCTAGGATACTCCTGAACAATACTTTTTTGTTTCTAACGTGTTCCTGATAATTGTTCAGGTGTTCCATGGTTTTCTCTAAGTACAAATTGATATTCCGGTATAACATTAACTTTTTCCAAAATTGGCAGCAATTTTAGCAAAAATTTCTTTCAAATTTTTTGAGAATACTACTAGTAAGCTAATTGGCCTATATGAAGATGTTACATTCTACGGTTTATTTAGCTTATTTATCATTACTATCTTCCTCGCGACGGAAAGTAATTAAGTCGCAGTATTGAGTTATATAACTAAGTGAGAAACAGTATTGCTTTTTTTGTACCTGGGGATTTTTTGTTATTGAGTTTACTTATCTCTGTTTTGACTTCATCAGAGGAAATGCATTTAATAGGCCAATCCATAGAACATGCACTATCTAAAAACGCAATTATATCGCCATCATCAAACAAATTTTAGCCCGATGAAAAAAAACTGAAAACGGATTTGAATTCAGCGCATCAAAATCATTATATTCCATATAGTTTTATTCAAAGGTTTTTTTGCTATAGACTAGTGTAATTAGCCGTGAGGTTTTATTAGAAAATGACAGAAAAAACAGGGATTTAAAAACTGGAAAGGCAATTAAGCGGGGCGTAATTAAGCTGGTTATAAGAAATTTCGTATACTAAGTTAATACTTTGCAAAAACGTTATCCACTGATAAGACTGATAGCGATACTAGAAACTACATACATATATATGTACGTTCTCTTAATCATGCTGTAAGGTTTGGACCATTTTTTTTTCTTTTCGATATAATTACGGAACAACCTAATAACTTAGCTCAGGTGATATTTTTATATTTTAATAATTCAACGAAATTTTTAGTTATCTACGATGTAAAGTACAGTTTTGCCAATTTTTGTGCCATTATTCAAAAACGAGACAAATTTTTTTTCTTGAATTATAGTTTTTGTGTAATTTTGTTTTAACACTATTTCAATATAGTAAATTTAAAAGTAAGAATTTATATTTCTGTCATTCGAGTTGTCAGAAACGGGTGTGCGAAATAAAGCTCTAAAGAAATTTTGGAAAAATAATAAAATATTGGTTTTAAAAATAGATTTTTATAAATAAATTTACATTGCAAATAAATTTGAAAAAATATCGAGGACATTAAAATTATTCAGAAATAATAATAGAAAATTAAAACTGAATCTGCAATGGCTGAATGCCATAAATGCAGAACTATCCGTGGCGAAACAGGAATATTGTGTTCAGGAGTGTGTGGCAGGGCGTATCATTCTGCCGATAAATGCTCGGGCCTTGATCAATATTCATCAGAGTCTTGAAATCTAATCCGTTTGTAAGATATATGTGTGATGATTTTATACAATATATTCACAATATACATTTGGTTTTAAAAGGAATTCAAGATGGTGTAAACAAAAACAAAACACACTTGGCTGAATATAGAAAAGAGTTTAAGTTATCACTAAAACGGAATGAATATGAAATAAAGCAATTATTGGAAGCAATAGAAGAAAGATATGAGGAAAGATTAAAAAAAATCGATAAAGCACACAAAATATCTAAAATTGGTGTAGGTGAAGTTAAAAAATTATGCAGAGTAGTAAATGATCTTGAAAGTAAAAATAAAGACATTTATAACACATTTGAGGAAAACAATATAAAAATGTGTAACGTAATAAAAAGTAATAAAAGAAACCAGTGAAAAACAAAACAAATTGACATTCGCCAAAACCGTTTAGAAAAATTTGGTGTTGCCAGATGTGAATAAACAGGTTCCTTCAATAATAAAACCGAAAGAAAAACAAAATATAGCAAAAACTAAGGATGACTTAAATAATATGGTAGATCTAATAAGCCTTAATATCACAAATATTGAATATAGGAAATATGGTACAATTGTGATACAAAGTAAAAATGATGAGGAAAGAAATAAGATAAAAATGCTATTGAAAATAAAATGAGTGAAACATATGATATTAGAACACCAAACGATGA
Organism: Wohlfahrtia magnifica; assembly: GCA_023159175.1. Lineage (NCBI taxonomy): Eukaryota > Metazoa > Arthropoda > Insecta > Diptera > Sarcophagidae > Wohlfahrtia > Wohlfahrtia magnifica. The sequence continues at coordinate 108,031 of JAKWBJ010000359.1, read as the reverse complement.
AGACATGTCGTTTAATTACACGGATGAGGAACTTTTGGCGAAAATAAAAAGGCAAAATCATCTATTAAAACAACATCAAATTAAAATAGTAAAATCAAATGAGTATAAAAAATATTATAAAATGATTTATAATTCTAATATACTAGTTGACAGGGAAGCATATGTGAAAATAAAAACAGCACAGAAATTAAAGCGAGTGAATGCACCAAAGATAAAACATGCTATAGATGCCATGGACACCACAAATCAAAGGAATGTGGAAAAGAGATAATGAAAGAATGTATAAGTTGTACAAGAGCAAACAAGTATCTAAATATACAGTTAGTGTCATGAATATTAGGTTTTTAAATTTATCGATAATAACACCCTGGCATTAGCGAAATGGATAGGTAATCAGAAGAATAGCAAAAACTTAAATAAATGTTGTCAGTATGAGTATTCAAATATATGAAAAAAATGGCTCTATGGTAACCCTGCAACCGTGATAAATCGATCAAAGTTTGTTAACCCTGTTTACTAAGCGCCATTAATATTCGGTTTTTCCCCTATTTATATGCTATTTGCAAAAAAACATGTTATTCAGCTACTTTTCCAGCAATATAGAGATACGTTTTAATAAAAGTGCATAGCACCTCCTTTCTTGTCTGTCCAAAATTCTACTTCACTGCAAATTATACAAATGGGGCGCAAAGGAAAAAACACTCCTTTAGAACAGCGAAAACTTGTTATTTTCCATTATGAAAAAGGTAAAAAGTACAAAGAGATTGCTGAAATTCTGAATATGAAACAAATACAGTTGGGGACATTGTCAGAAGGCACAAAAATTAAGGAAGAATACACTTCATAAAGCAGACAGGTCAGCCAGAAAAATTGACCGAGCGGGAAGAAAGTTCAATTGTGCGAAAAATAAAATCTAACCCACGCTTAAGTGCTCCCAAATTAGTCACAGAGGTGCTCAATGAGTTTAAAAAGAAAATATCTGCATCTATATACGAAGAACCATAAGAAAAAAAGGTTTTCATGGCCGAGTAGCACGTCGTAAGCCATTGGTTAATTTACGCAACCGAAAAGCTCGTTTGAGTTTTGCCAGGGAGTACATTGAGAAGCCTGAAACATGGTGGGATGACGTTATATTTGCGGACGAGAGCAACTATAACGTATTTGGATCCGACGGGCGTGTAATGGTGTGGCGGAAGCCAAATGAGGAACTACAACCACAAAATTTAAAACCAACCGTAAAACATGGAAATGGACTTGTTATGGTGTGTGGTTGTATGGGAGCTAAAGGGACGAGGAATTTAGTTTTTTTCAGTGGAATTATGAATAAGGAATCATATTTGAATATCCTCCATCAAAATTTGAAAGAAAGTGCAAATAAGCTGGGCGTTTTAGATTCTTTTAAATTCTACCAAGATAACGACCCAAAGCACAAGTCGCGTTTAATTCAAGAATGGTTGCTCTATAACTGCCGTAAAGTTCTCCATCCACCTACACAATCCCCAGACCTCAATCCGATTGAGAATTTATGGGATGAGCTGGACCGGCGAATCCGCAACTACAAAATAACATCCATTGAAGACTTGAAATTGCGGCTTCAAGAAGAATGGGATCGTATTCCTGTAGCTTATACAGCTAAAATAGTAAAAAACATGTCAAACCGTCTAAGTGAAGTTATAAAACAAAAGGGTTATCCAAAAAAATACAGAATTTTATATAAAACTATTTTTTTAATGTATTATTTGTTACTTTTCAAAGAAAACCGAATATTATTGACGCGCAATATTTTATGCTCCCTGAATTAATTTAGTTTTTTTTGTTATACTGTTATTCTTTTTTCTAAATACGAATGTGAACTTTCAAGTGTCTAAATAAACTATTAATGAAAAGAAAAAAATGTTGAAAAAGATATACATTTAGCTTAAGACGAATCAGTTAAACATATCTCTTTAATAAAACCGAATATTAATGACACTAACTGTAGGTCTTGACGAAAATCATGTCACAACTGACAGAGAATGCTCTGTCTGTAGAAATAAACTTAGTACAAGGAAGAAGAGATTGGGTTTAATAGCTTAACAATCACAGCAAATATATGGTATCTATACAAATATTTGTGGACTAATTAATAACTACAATCAACTGGAAATAATAGCTGTTAAACAGGACCCAAATTTTATAATTCTTTCGGAGACACATATAACACAAGATATAGAACATCAGGAAATACAACTTAATAGATATAATCATTATATTACATACTCAAACCTGAGCAGGACAGGTGGAGTTGTTATTTACATTAGGGAGCAATTCAACGTGATAAAAATTGGTGAAAAATCATTGAATTATAACTATCGGATTAGTGCGTACCTGGTAACAATAAGTAACAAAAAATTTGTAAGAGTAGCTGTATATAGATCACCAAGCAGTAGTGAAGTAGAGTTCTGTCAAGTTTTTGAGGAACTTCTAGAGGAAATATGTGAGGTACAATATGATATAATTATGGCTGGTGACTTCAATATTGACTGGAGTAAATAAGGAAACTATAAGAACAGATTAAAGAATGCATTTAATGACTTAAACAAATAATAAATGACTACACGAGGATAACGGCAAACACGAAATTGATAATAAATTATGTTATAACGAGCATTGTGAACATTGCAACCAATAATAGTTCAAATAAAATAACTGATCATGGAGCAATAGACATTAAAATAAATATAAATGGTCATCATGATAAAATAAGCAGAAGAGATATTGAAACATTTGGATATTTAAAAGAGAAATTACAATATTACGAAATAATGAGGACAATAATTTAGATATAAAAGTTGACAAATTTGACCTAGCCATTAAAAATACTATTGGAAAATTTACAATTAAAAAGAAAGTGAACGTGGAAAACAAAGTGAAGATATGATTTAGTAGAGAACTGTGATTCTTAAAAAAGAAAAAGACTTTTAAATACCAAATTGCTAAATTGAAAAATAATGACGTAAAGTAATTAGAAACATATATAAAACTAAGATTAAAAACGAGAAAAACAATTACATAAATAAGAAAATAAATAATGCTAAGGACCAAAAACAAATGTGGAAGGAAATTAAAAAATTGGTTCTTAAGAAAAATATAGATGTGATAAAAACTGTGATATTTAATGGGAAAGAATATCAAGACGAGTACCAGATTGCCACACAATTTAATGAATACTTTGTAAATAGTATTAAGTCAATTAATAATACATTACAAAATGTGCAATATATAAATAATATATCTGTGATAACAAATAGATTTAAATTCCGTACAACCAAGAAATTAAAAATATTTGTAAGACCATGAAAAATAAACCAGATTTTGACAATGTTACAATCAAGCTTATTATTGATAATTGGAATATATTGGGAACAAAAATATGTGATATAGTTAATACATCAATGAGAACAGGTGTTTTCCCTAATAACTGTAAATATTCGATGATAGGACCTGTTGAGAAAGTTTCAAAAACAAATAAATGTGAAGAATTCCGCTTAATATATACGTTAAAAACGTGCGAAAAAATAATGAAAAAAGTCCTTAAGGATCAACTTGAAGATAACATGGAGCGGAATAACTTGTTTTCTAAATTTCAATCAGGATTTAGGAGAAAGTTTTGATGCGAAACACCCGTAAATTTTCTAATGGAAATTTATAGATAAAAAGAAAAAACAATGCCATTATTTTTTGTAAAAAGATCGGACAAAAATTGGATTCTTAAAGCGGATTAGAAATAAAATATCGCTAATTACAGCGATCAACATATATAATACAATAATAAAACCGCGTTTTGAATTATGCTCTACAATATTATACACCTGCTGCACAGGAACACGAATACAAAGATTGCAAAGACTTCAGAATAAGGCCATGAAGTCGATATTAAAATACAACATATACGCCTCCATTCAACATATGCTGAACACGCTAAAGTGGTTAAATATTCAACAAAGGCTAGTTCTAAACACATTGAAGTTTATCCAGAAAATGAAAATGGGAGACGTACCGAAATATCTAACTGAGCAACCCGGATATGTGGGAGAACTACAACCATATTGTCTCAGGAGTACTGACAATTTCCGCTTACCAAGGGCAACAACGACAACTATGCAGAGATCTCTATTCTTTAAGGGACTTAAACTATATAATATACTGCCCGATGGCATTAAAAATGAATTAAATATTAATATATTTAACAGAAACATAATACAATTTGTAAGTGATGATAATTTTATTCGCACTTTGTAAATTTTTTTTTAATAATTTAATTTAACGGATGTTTTTATAGTATTTGTAATACTTTTAAATAAATAAATAATTATAATAAATTTAAAATTCAAATTTTAAAAGAATCAAATATATGATTGATTGATATATTGGAAACTAAATCATGAACTGTCACACTCACAATCAAAATCGCTTTTTTCATTATCCAATTTACATATCACAGATCTAACGATTACGAAAATTTTGTTTACATTGTTGTCTTCCTTAACTAATAAGATATTATTATCTTACTTGTGGCGCTTGAACATAATCAATTGAAAGTTCGGTTAGAAGTGACTTATCGCAAAGCTTTAGTTGCAACTTAACAAACCAACCTTATGGGCAACACTGTGATCAATTAGTGGTGAAATTCCATAACGTCGAGAGTGAGCAATTTAATTTTACAACAATATTTTAAAAACAGATTTTTGTCCGAACATTAAAAAATTTTAAGTTGTGACTGTTCACGATTTAATGTGCGATATGTACCCATGTATATATAGCTTTATTATCTTAAAAATCTTTTTCTTCTTTTTCTCAAGATTATTGGGGTCAAATGAACACCAATTTTAGAAATTTTCATATTGAAGTGCTTGGTCAAATCAGAAAAAGGTATAATTTTGATGATGAATTATATAATTTAGTCATTAATACTTGCAAAAAAATGTTTCCTATCATAGAAAATGATGATTAAAAACTGAAACCAACATGTCTTTTTAGATTTTAATGAGCACAAACTTGATGACAATGTTGACAATGAAAGTTATTGGGTAAAAGTTTTTAAAATAAAAAAATGGTCTCAATGAGACTCTGTTTCCTAAATTAACTAAAATTCATAAAAATCTTAATTTATCAAATTTTTGATAATTTTGAGTCCATGTTTTTGTAAAATTGAATTTAGATTCTGACAACGCTGAGGGTATGACTACAAATAACATAAAACAAAAGTTGCAAATCATACTTTGAGGACCTTTATAGTCCTTTCACGTTTATCGATTTAATTTTACAAATTAAATTTACAGAACAAGTTTTAAAATCAAGTTTTATCAGTACATGATGGCCAAATTATATATCGTTGTATTTTGTATATACATTTGGTGTATATGGTGCACTTACTGCACTTTTTGTGCAACCTTTTTAAGCCCACCTAATTTTGCCACTTTCTTTAAATTTATGCGACTTTTGCCCCCTCTTTTAAGTAAGCATTACTAAGTTTGTCCATATTTCGATTATCATGTTTTTAACAACAAGACATTAATGATCTTCCCAATGTTATCAACTTTGCCAACATATTGATGTAAGCTGATGACGTAAAAATATTTCTTTCTTTTAATGATTATGTTGATCACGTCTATCTTCAAATTAATCTGAATAACTTTTTTGTGTGGTGTAAACACAACATGTTGGAGCTGAATTTAAAAAAATGTAAATGTATTTTCTAGGAGTAATGTAATTGCTGTAAATTATTTACTGAGTGGTCACCAATTAGAGTTGGTGGATTTACTTGTTGATCTCGGCATTTTACTCGACAGTAAATTAAATTTTATTGATCATATTAATTTGGCTGTGAACAAAGCTAGAGGTGTTCTTGCGTTTATAAAGCGGTGGGCTAAGGAGTTTCCTGATCCTTACATTACGAAACAGCTCCTTGTTTTACTTGTAAGACTTATTTTGGAATACGGATCAGTCGTATGGGATCCTTACTATAATAATAATGATATCACCCGCATTAAGTCTGTTCAGAAACAATTTTTATTGTTCTGTTTGCGTCACCTGGGTTGGACTTATTTGGAACTGCCTTCTTATCCTTGTAGACTATCTTTAATAAGACTGCTTACTAATAATAATAATAATAATAATAATAATAATAATAATAATAATAATAATAATAATAATAATAATAATAAAAATAATAATAATAATAATAATATTAATAATAATAATAATAATAATAATAATAATAATAATAATAATAATAATAATAATAATAATAATAATAATAATAATAATAATAATAATAATAATAATAATAATAATAATAATAATAATAATAATAATAATAACAATAATAATAATAATAATAATAATAATAATAATAATAATAATAATAATAATAATAATAATAATAATAATAATAATAATAATAATAATAATAATAATAATAATAATAATAATAATAATAATAATAATAATAATAATAATAATAATAATAATAATAATAATAATAATAATAATAATAATAATAATAATAATAATAATAATAATAATAATAATAATAATAATAATAATAATAATAATAATAATAATAATAATAATAATAATAATAATAATAATAATAATAATAATAATAATAATAATAATAATAATAATAATAATAATAATAATAATAATAATAATAATAATAATAATAATAATAATAATAATAATAATAATAATAATAATAATAATAATAATAATAATAATAATAATAATAATAATAATAATAATAATAATAATAATAATAATAATAATAATAATAATAATAATAATAATAATAATAATAATAATAATAATAATAATAATAATAATAATAATAATAATAATAATAATAATAATAATAATAATAATAATAATAATAATAATAATAATAATAATAATAATAATAATAATAATAATAATAATAATAATAATAATAATAATAATAATAATAATAATAATAATAATAATAATAATAATAATAATAATAATAATAATAATAATAATAATAATAATAATAATAATAATAATAATAATAATAATAATAATAATAATAATAATAATAATAATAATAATAATAATAATAATAATAATAATAATAATAATAATAATAATAATAATAATAATAATAATAATAATAATAATAATAATAATAATAATAATAATAATAATAATAATAATAATAATAATAATAATAATAATAATAATAATAATAATAATAATAATAATAATAATAATAATAATAATAATAATAATAATAATAATAATAATAATAATAATAATAATAATAATAATAATAATAATAATAATAATAATAATAATAATAATAATAATAATAATAATAATAATAATAATAATAATAATAATAATAATAATAATAATAATAATAATAATAATAATAATAATAATAATAATAATAATAATAATAATAATAATAATAATAATAATAATAATAATAATAATAATAATAATAATAATAATAATAATAATAATAATAATAATAATAATAATAATAATAATAATAATAATAATAATAATAATAATAATAATAATAATAATAATAATAATAATAATAATAATAATAATAATAATAATAATAATAATAATAATAATAATAATAATAATAATAATAATAATAATAATAATAATAATAATAATAATAATAATAATAATAATAATAATAATAATAATAATAATAATAATAATAATAATAATAATAATAATAATAATAATAATAATAATAATAATAATAATAATAATAATAATAATAATAATAATAATAATAATAATAATAATAATAATAATAATAATAATAATAATAATAATAATAATAATAATAATAATAATAATAATAATAATAATAATAATAATAATAATAATAATAATAATAATAATAATAATAATAATAATAATAATAATAATAATAATAATAATAATAATAATAATAATAATAATAATAATAATAATAATAATAATAATAATAATAATAATAATAATAATAATAATAATAATAATAATAATAATAATAATAATAATAATAATAATAATAATAATAATAATAATAATAATAATAATAATAATAATAATAATAATAATAATAATAATAATAATAATAATAATAATAATAATAATAATAATAATAATAATAATAATAATAATAATAATAATAATAATAATAATAATAATAATAATAATAATAATAATAATAATAATAATAATAATAATAATAATAATAATAATAATAATAATAATAATAATAATAATAATAATAATAATAATAATAATAATAATAATAATAATAATAATAATAATAATAATAATAATAATAATAATAATAATAATAATAATAATAATAATAATAATAATAATAATAATAATAATAATAATAATAATAATAATAATAATAATAATAATAATAATAATAATAATAATAATAATAATAATAATAATAATAATAATAATAATAATAATAATAATAATAATAATAATAATAATAATAATAATAATAATAATAATAATAATAATAATAATAATAATAATAATAATAATAATAATAATAATAATAATAATAATAATAATAATAATAATAATAATAATAATAATAATAATAATAATAATAATAATAATAATAATAATAATAATAATAATAATAATAATAATAATAATAATAATAATAATAATAATAATAATAATAATAATAATAATAATAATAATAATAATAATAATAATAATAATAATAATAATAATAATAATAATAATAATAATAATAATAATAATAATAATAATAATAATAATAATAATAATAATAATAATAATAATAATAATAATAATAATAATAATAATAATAATAATAATAATAATAATAATAATAATAATAATATTTGTGATACCTTCTTCTTCTATAATAACAATTGTGATACCTTCTGATTAGATAAATTGCCTTATAATTTTGACGCATTGAATTTTGCATTTATTTACATAAATTTAAATAAACATAATATAATTGTACATCTCCAAAAGCAAAACCGACTTATTATTCACTTATTTGAACGTAGAATTTGTTAGTAAGGTGACCACACAAAACGTTTGATAGTTTAATAGAGATAATCTTGTGGCATTACATTTTAAATATGATTTCTGGCATATAAACGCCACGGTTGGCGCGGATGTAGTCCAATCTGGACGTCCAATTTTCGACGACTTTTTCCAACATTTGTGGCCGTACATCACCAAACAGTCAGTTTTTCTAAATGTAACTGTGTTTCCACATACACTTGAGGATTACGTTCACTCCAACTATGGCAGTTTTGTTTGATGACGTAGCCATTCAACCAGAAGTGCGCTTCGTCGCTAAACAAAATTCGCTTATGAAAATCGGGAACAACGGTAATCCTCTTTTGGGCCCATTCGACGAATCTACGCCTTACTTGATGATCGTTTGGCTTCAATTCTTGCACAAGTTGGATTTTGTAAGCACGCAAACCAAGATCCTTCCGCAAAATCTTCCATAAAGTGGACGGACACAGATCCAATTCCTGTACTCGATGGCGGATGAACGCATTCGGGTCTTCCTCAATGCTACGCTCTACAGCAGCAATACCTTCTTCTGTACAGCGTCTCTGGGGATGCAAGTTATCAATAAGAATAAACGTGGTGCGAAAACGTTCCATGGTTAATCGAATTAACTGCTCTGATGGACGATTTTGTCGACGATAAAATGGACATAGTGAGCGATACGTTTTCCGCACAGAACCATTATTTTCGAAATAAAAGTGCACTATTTGCAAGCGTTGTTCAGGAGTGAGTCTATTCATGATGAATTGCCAAACCAAACTGAGAATAAATCACTTGAAAGCTGTTAAATCGGTCGCCATCTTGAAAAGTAATGCTAACTTAAAGTTCTATACCTCCATAAAAAACACGCTTTATTAAGGTGACCTTATCATTTTGAAGCACACCTTACCTTTAATATCTTAAGTTATGGATAAAAAAAACGGTTTTACGTACCTTTATATACTAATAACTTTACTAAACATTACTCGATTTTAAGTTTATTAGCGTATTCGGAAAAAAGGGGAAATACACACTTGAATGATATATGTAAGTAACCTAAATCTGAAATATGTGTGTGCAGTTCTCAAGCAAATTAATTTCTTTTATTTAATTCTTTCCACATTTTTCAAGGTAGAAATATTTTTCCGCACTTCTTTACATAGGAAACATCTTATTTTTGAATTAATTAAGAAAGTACGTGCAGATATGAATAAAGACTTAAGTTTTAGAAATCCGATGAAATTTTAGCATAACGAAGAAAGTTAATAAGTGCAATTTTCAGCACACAGAACAATATACGTACATATTCTGCCCTACTTGATAACTAATGATCTCCAAAAAAGTTTTGGATAAATGTTTTAATGGTGACTAATTTTTATAAAGCCTATTTACTCATCTAAAGAGCTTTTCATTGAAAATACAATTTAATTGCAGTTTCACTGGAATTATTGTGCATTTCGTTTGATTTTAATTGCACTTATTTGTGCTCAGCGGACAAATTTATAACAAAATTTTTTTGTGGTTCATGTTAGGCAACTGAGAAAGAGAATGAAGCTGTTTGGGAACGTTGTATAATACCCACTCCTTTGCAATGCTTGCTGTAAGTTTTGGGTTATTTTCTTGTTGGAATAACCAGCTTCCAAAAAGAACCCATTGTGTTCACACATTGCTTCTAATTATGTTCGAGTAGGTCTTAAATGTGAACCCTTGTCATTGAAATGCAACGCCACACCATTACGAAACTATTTATTTGAATAAATATATGCGTGAAAACAAGTGCATTTTTTTTTTAATCCTCTCTTTGTGCCACCTTTTTTTCTCAATCCCTTTATTGTGCAAATTTTTGAAAAATTCCAGCGGTAATGCCGATTTCAATCAGAAGCAAATAATAAACGATATACTCCCAGTGATTTTTTAATTTTTCAAGGTACGGTTGGTATTTCCATATATGTATATCCTGAGTTGGAATCGATAGCCGGCCAAAATTTGAGGTTATACTTTGCAGGTTTTATTTACTTATTTTATTACGCCCTTGAATATAATTAGTAAAGACTTAATTAACAATTCGCTGAGATATGCGCAAAAAATAATCTGGTTTACTGGTGGATCAGTCTTTCCGCAGAAGACCATACACAAGATCATATAGTCATCTTCCGACCACTCGACTACCAATCATGCGTGGTTGTACAAATTTACCGACCAATCACAGAGGGCAACGGAAACGATCTGGTGATCTGTACAAAGTTATAAGCGAGTTGGTCAATAAAACGACTGCAGCTGGAAAGCCTATAAGGAACGATAGTGGCGAACATCTAAAGAAGCCCAACTAGAACTAAAATGAGGAATGGCCGGACGGATTTAACGTGGGAATCATCGTTAAATTACCAAAGAAAGGTGACTTAACTGATGTTGGCAATTGAAGGGGTATAGCATTGCTATGTACTATTAATAAGGTTATCGCGAACAGAATATCGAAAACACTTTCATCAGAAATGAGGGCAAAACAAGCAGATTTCCGATCACAGAAATCGTGCACAGACCACATTTACATCTTAAGAGTTATCGTAGAGTAATCGATGGAATGGCGATCCTTTTGTATTTATTGTTTATAGATTTTGAAAAGGCGTTTGATACACACTCTCACACGAAGTTATGTCGGCCGCATTAGAATTTAAAGGCGTCCCTGGGGAGTTAGTTAACCTTATAAGGGCTCCATATAGAGGGGCAAGTTGTCGGATTCCGAAAAGAAGAATACCAGGACTTAAGGGTGTGGGCAGGGCTGCGTGACCACTGCTCTTTAATATGCGAAAGGCCTCTGTAGAATGAGAGAAAAGCAAAGGCACTGAGAATAAACAGCAATGTATACAGAGCCTTCACAGTCAGTGCGAGCAATATGCGGAGGTAGACGACTTTTGCTGTCTGGGTAGTATTTTAACGAACTCATGTGCAGCGTTGCCACACAAGATTTTGACTTCCTACCAAAAATGTTCAAAATTCTTCCGAAACCGTTCACAGCCTTTCAATAATTTAAAAATAAATTTTTTAAATCGAAATTTCTGTCTATTTATACATATATAGTGATAATAATAACAAACTCCTGTTTTTAATAATAAACATAAAAACATACATAAAGTAACAACAAACATGAAAGCAAAATTTCATTTAAAATAACAGAAGGGTATATGTATATGAGGGTGGGCCAAATCTTATAGATGAAAAAAAATGAAAAATCGTATAGCAAAAATAAAATCTACACGAAATTCTGAGAAACTTTTCAGAAGACACCATAGGTCTAAAATCAAATCCTATTCTGCGCAAATCGACTTAAAGATTTTCTTTTTCCATTATTCTAAATATAAACTGTGTAGCTGTATTAAAAAACACTATCAAAATGATAGTAAAATATTGTATTTGACTTTCGAATTTCATATTTTATGTCATGAATGCAAACAACGTTTAAGACGCAATGTAAGAAAAACTGCTATAAATGTATTTGAAACAAATGAAACAAGTGAAATAGAAGTGCTCTTAGTGAAAGGAAGTAAAATCAGTTTTTTAAATCTTTTTTACTCTTCATTCGCGGTAATCTGGTCCGTCTTTCTATAGTCACTGCCACCACATAATCTCTATTATTTGCTTTACTCGTCGTGAAACAGTGTGTAGTGTGTGGGTTCATTTTAAAGGTTATGACACCTGACATATATCCAAAAACAAACAAACATGTTAAGAGTTTGTTGTTGGAATTCTCAAATGAAAATAAGATTTTAATATTTTTTCTTCTTTGAAAACATTTATTTGACAAACTGTATACATAAATTACTATAATTATACATATAACAAGAATAGTTAATTAGATATTTAAAAAATTTGTTATTATTCTCTTTAAAATATTACACTCTGATGTGTATTCAATGGAGTTGATAATTTTTTGCATAATTGGAATGAAAATTTTGTAGTTTCAACGGATGAGTATGAATTATAACTCCAACTTTCTAAGCAGAACCTCAGAATCTATGTTACCAGCTTTCAAATTGTTAATGAAAGAAATGTTCAAAAAAGTTCGCCTGGGAAATTATTATAAGTGCATGGCGGCATTCGTACGGTGGTAAATCCATATTTGGATTCCATTGAAGATCACGAAGATAACAAAAGGAAAAAAATGTTTCTGAACTTATTTAATTTTACTTGTGTGAATGATATATTGAAGTTAACAACTGCTTTACAACATAGGGGTCATTAAACTCCTTTCCTAACACACACAGCCACACAGCCAGCCAAACAACCGATCGCATAATTTCTCAATTTGGCGATGTCAATTGGCCGCCTCTTTCTTGTGATTTAACGCCGCTGGATTACTTTTTCTAGGGCCATTTGAAAGACCGAGTTTACGTGAACAAACCACAAGCAACTGACACTCTGAAAGATGAAATTCGGAATTGATGAGATAAGCGAATCCTTCTTGCAAAATGTGGTTCGAAATTCTGTGAAGGGCGGACGTCTGCCGACGTGCGTGGAGTGGATTTGCGCGACATCATATTCCATTATTAATTCCTATATTTCTATTTTATATTGGTATGAATAAAACTGAATTTGTCAAAAAGTGTTTTTAAGCCAATTTACTTCTTAACCTCAAATTTGTTAAACCTTTAATACCATTATTGAATATTGCAAAGAAAAGGACATACAGCATTTGTTGGCAGCAACCGGAGTAATGGCCAGATAGAACGTAGGGATGCATACACTGATTATTTCTATGTTAACTAAGCTATGCGAAGATAATCCAGTTAACTGGTACAAATATTGATACATGCCCAAGTGATCTACCCTTTCTAGATGTACCCAGTACTCACCATTTAAACTCTTAACTGGAGTAGAGATGAGACTACCAGATTTTCCTAATTTGAAAGAATTGCTGGCAGATGAAGCTGATTCATTGTTTTGTATAGAGAGAGACGAAGTAAGAGCCGTTTAACAAAACCGTAGACCGTATAAATATTCAGTGAATGCATCAGTCGCCATCAAGCGGACTTAATTCACACGGCTCTCTGATGTCGTCGCCATAACAGCGACCACATTTTCTGGTATAACACGTTTGGAAACGCCAGCTAGCAATTGAATATGTCGTTCCGTTTCTTGTATATGTAATGGAATGTTTAGATCATTAAACGGTAGATCATCATGATTTAAATAAGTTTTCAATGTATCGTACAAAATACTTCAAGTGAATGGTGGTTCAAATACGTTATTTATATCATACAAATTGATCACTTCCGTGTAGTTTGTGCAATGAAAGTTTTTATCTGGTTTTTTATAAACTCCAAGTTCCGTTGGGTCTTCAACATCGATTCGATAGCGTAGAATTTTCCTTATAGCACAGTCTCGCTTTTCTTTGCTATCATCAAAGAACATTAATAGCAAGATATTTTCATTCTTAAATATATATATTGTTACAAAATTAATTAAATAAATTATATTAAATATATATATTGTTACGAAGAGAAAAAAGTGGTGTTTTATTTTATTTTAGCGCAATATAAACGAACTCAAACATTTTAAAAAGGTTAGCATGTAACATTGGTGTCAGAAGTGGGATTGCGTATATAAAAGTAAAATAAATAAATTGAACGGAGTAAAAAGTAAATCCAAGAATTAAAAGTGGACAGGCTCAAATGGGAATTAAATAAATTAGAGCTATCAAAAACTGGTAATAAAACCGAATTACAAAAACGACCATTAGAAGAATTTCAGAAACGTGGTATAGACATCGGTACTCACGAATTTGACGATAAGAATGATCCTGATATAAGTGCCCCTACAAAAACAATTAGTACAGACGTTAATTCGTTGCTGGCTGCTGTGGTGGCCAAAACGCAGGTACAGAGCAAAATGATAATGAAAAACTGTTGGCGCAGGTAAAAGGATCTTATAGAGCTGATAATAAAAAGCTTATGGAAAAGTTGATGTTGTGGCGAGGGCACAAGAAATTTCTAAAGCTGATAATGAAAAGCTGCTAACGCAGGTACAGGAAACTTCTAAAGCCGATGGTCAAAAACTCTTGGCTGTGGTACGCGAAACTTATAGAGTCGGAAACCAGAATTTTCTGGCAAAAATTAAAAAGAAATTTGAAGAAGCGTCAAGTGCAACAACAGAGAAGCTGCAAGAAATATATGAGACGGTAAGCAAAAGGGTTGATGACGTCGACGCAAGAGTGACAAATCTAGAAAAAACTGTTGACGAAAAATTTAGTAGAAGAGTAGTAGAAGAGAAAATCAACAGTCTACAGTGCCAGCAACCGGAACCAGCGCATATTATACCAAAAGTTTCTAGCAGATAATGGTAGCTCACCCCAATCCGTATTTAAATTCCAATTCGAGGCAGTTGCAAACAGAAATAGATGGGGCGATCGAGAGAAAGATCTAGAACTAATTTTGACGTTAAAAGGTGCTGCAGCAGAAATTTTAGAAACCATACCAGCCAGCTGCAGAAACAACTACAATGGCTTAATGGTGGCGCTACAGCGTAAATTTGGCGACGAGCACAACCGCGATTTGTACCGCATGGAGTTTAGGTGCCGAACACAGAAGGCTAGTGAGTCGCTTCAAGCCTTTGCAATGGAAGTCGAGAGGTCGGTGCAGCTAACCTATCCAGGAGAAAATCACCCACTAGTAGATCATCTGAAGACCAAAGCCTTCGTCAACGACTTACGAGACCCTGATGTTAAACTAGCTGTATGTGCAGCACAAAAGACGACCTAAGCCGATACTGTGGTGTTCGCACTAGCTCAAGAGACAACTTGCACGATATCAAAGCCACAAATGTACAAGGTGCGTACTATAGACACCGGTGCGACACAGTTTATCATCAGACCTGATATAGTGAAGGGAAAGTGTGAGGTACTCAATAATATCAGACTACGAACGGCTACTGGAGAGTCTGCCACCGTCTACGGAAAAATCGAGGTAAAGGTGACTATAGCGAACATTACTGTAAGCCATATTTTTATTCGCCGATATTGTAGACGAGGTTATCATTGGTGCTGACTTTATGATAGTCCACGGCGTCAATTTGAATATGAGGCAACAGATAATGAGTTGGCGTAATGTACATATACCTCTTATCGTGGGATACCAGCATCAAAGTGCACGCCAGAAAAATAGTTGCTGTCAAACAACAAAAACTACCACCTCAGACTGAGTCATTGATATGGGCGCGTGTAGAGGGAGATTGTGATGACAACCCCTTGTGGGTAGTAGAAGCAGCAGATATTGTTATCAGCAAAGGCCCTTGTCAAATCTAATAAATAAGGAATAGTCCCAGTGAGTGTTCAATTTATCAGGTCACGAAAAATTCATTTGTTAAAACTCCGAGGAAGGCTAATGTGCTCCAGTAGAGGCGGTAATAAACAGCGAACGATTGCCGGAACCTGTCGATATATGAGTCAAGGACCAACAGGTATTCGACGAAAATGTAGAGAAATGGGTAGGTGTAGCAAAAAGGTCTAGCAGCTTCAGAAAGAAATAAAGCCAAAAAGTTTCTAAAGAATTACGCCTGCATATTCGTCATAAAAAATGGAGAAGAGCGATGCAATTGAACCATCATCGAGACCTTGGAGCTCACTAGTAGTCTGATTTAAAAATAAAGATGGTCGTAAAAGATTCTGCGTAGAATACAGGAAGCTAAATAATGTCACTAAAAAGGACAGCTACCCGCTATCACAAATTGATGATACGCTCGAGACGCTAGACGGAACGAACTGGTTCTTTACATTTGATCTACAAAGCGGGTATTGGAGTACTAAAAGGACTCCATCCGAAGACTTGCCTCGATGACATAATAGTGATGGGCAGAACTTTCGACGAATACCTCAAAAACCTGACAGAAGCTCTGCAACGAATATCTATGACTGGACTAAAATTAAGAGTGAAGAAATGTGCATTGTTCCAAAACTAGGTAAAGTATTTGAGGCATCTAGTTACAGCAGTTGGTGTTTCAACGGATGAAGATAAAATACGTGCAGTAAAGGATTGGCCTCGCTCCAGAGTCTTCATGAATTACAGAACTTCTTGGAACTCTGCACATATTAAAGATGCTTCGTGCCTAATTTTGCGAGCGTGGCAGCAAGTTTACATGAGCTGACATAGAAATCTAAGGGCTATTATTGGGTAGAGTCACAAGAAAAGACGTTCCAGACACTAAAAGACCTATTGTGTGCTGCATCGGTGTTGGCGTATCCAGTCCTTGGTGAAAAATTCATCCTTGCCAGTGAATATAGTATTGGTGGTGTACTTTTACAGGTGGTCAAGGGGACGGAGAAACTCGTACGCTACTATTGCCGCACGCTGTCAAAGCCTAAACGAAATTATTGTGACTCGACGTGAGCTACTGGCATAAAACATTACCATAAATACCTATATGGTCAACATTTTCTACTAAAGACTGAACATTCCTCACTGAGAAGGAATCCATCATTGATATCCGGCTAACGCAAATAGACGCAAACAAACTCTGGTCAAGAGCGCACAGGAGTGACCCAATATTGGCAAAGATTATAGCCGCAAAAGAAGAGAACAGACGGTCAACTCGCAATGAAATAAAAGCAGAAGGAACCCTTACAAAAGCGTATTGGGCACAATGGGACAGTTTGAAGTTGATTAATGGATGCTTATATCGCAATTGGGAAAGTGCTGATGAAAAGTCTTAAATGAGTTCCATAATGGAGCCAGCGGAGGACACATTGGGGTAATAAAGACTCTGGAGAAACTAAAACAACGTTTTTATTGGGTTGGGTGTCAGCAAGCACTGGCGGATTGGATAGCAAAATGAATTATTTTAGCAAATGGCCGGAAGTGTATGCCATACCCAATCAAGAGGCGAACACAATTGTAAATGTTTTGTGAACAACCGGGTATGCCGCTATGGGGTTCCAATAGAGCTACATTCCAATCAAGGTAGAAATTTCGAGTCTGTGAAATGTGTGAAATATACGGTATTAAGACTCGAACGTCGCCGCTTCACCCACAGTCTGATAGAATGTTAGAGCGATTTAATCGAACCCTGGAGGAATACTTGGGAAAAGTATTAAGCGAGCATCAGAAAGATTGAACGAACACCTACCGAGGTTTCTACTGGCGCACCGATCAGCTGTCCATGACTCAACATCTAGATCACCTGCCAATATTATTTTTGTTAAGCCTACCACATATGCTGAAAAACAAGAAAGCCTTAATGAACTTCACGAATTTGTGCGCTCACGAATTCAAATGGTCAGCGATAGAATGAAAGACAGATACGATCGTGCAGCGAATACGCAGGGCTACCATGAGGGACAAATGGTTCACCCCTACAACCCACAGCGGAAGAAAGATTATCTCCAAGCCTTAAACTAACTGGGATGGAGCATATAAGGTAGTCAAAAGGTTAAAAGATGTGGTATACAGAATACAGAAGAACAATAGTCCGCGACAAAAATTAAAGTGGTAAATCTAGAGCGACTTGCGAGCTATGGGAAGAAAATAATGGCCCTATTCGGGATGAATGCTCGTTTTTCAGCACAGTTGGCTTCTTCTTCCGGCCCTTTGGTTGCAATATTCTTGGCCGGTGTCGGATCAGACATTTCGTGCTGCGCCCAGTCCTCGTTGGCTTTTGTACCTTTTTTCCGATTATCGCAAATGGACCCCTCACTTACGGCATTAGCACCTGTCTCATCCGTTTCTGTTTGATGTTCAAACTTACGTTTGCAAGCCTGATAACATTGCAATATTTGCATTGCCACGACACATAGATCACTATGCTGATTTATTAGCAGCACTTCCACGTTCATCGCTGGGCTTGTCTCTCTGTTTTCGAACTTCGTCGCCATGCGCCTAAAGGACATCCTCACAATCATCAATGATTCCATTAGTTAGTTCTTTTTCAGCAGTTTTCTCCGCATTTGGCACTCTTTTCTCAGCTTCCATCGCAAGGGCTTGAAATGACTCGCCCGCTTTTTTGTATTCCGCACCTTAACTCCATACGGTGTAGGTCTCGTTTCTGTAGCCCGATTCAGTAACTTTTTTACGTTAATCGTATTGTTTTTAATAGTAAATGACGGAATTGTCGATTTTGCTACTCGGTAACTTTTATTTACGATATTCGATATAGGTTTATCGCAAGCTACCGACAAAAATTTTTGTGTTGTTTATTTAATCGTAAAATTTGTCGTAAAGTTAATTTTGTTCTACGGCTGCAGCGCTGCTATTTTTGGAAGCATTTGTAGCAGTAATGAATAAAAGAAATTGTAGGCATAAATAAAATTGGTAAATAAACATTTTATTTAACTCATCTGTTGTCGATTATCGCTTAAGTGTATGTAGTGAATCACATAATCGTTACTGCAAACGACAAAAAACATCGACTTCTTTTGCGATTGTCGTATCTTTAAAAGTTACGGAATCGCACTACTGTTCATGGCCGAATTTTGGTTGAAGTGCCATCATTAGGTTGCTGTAGTTGTTAATGCTGGTGGCTGGCTTCGTTTCTAGGATTTCTGCTGCTGCACTTTTAAGGGCCAAAATTAATTCTGCAGCCTTTTCGTCGTCGTCCCATCCATTCTGCAGGTCACGGTATCGAATTGGATTCTGAATACTGCCAGAATAATGCTACCGTCGAAGCAAGAAGTTTCTAATCTGCTGCAACCTTCTAATACAATTCGCACTTGTTCCAACCGCTGACACTGATGGCTGTTGACTTTCTCTTCTACAGCTTCGTCCCCGGTGCTTGACATTCGTGTCTCCGCTGCATCTAGCTTTTTCTTTCTTTCTCATATATCTTTTACAGCTTTTCGTTTGTATATCTAGCACTTTCACGTACTTCATCTTTATAGGTCTCTCATACCTCTGCCTGAAGCTCTTAAAAAGTTTCCCGTATTTCGGCTGCACAGGTTTCTCTTACTTGGGCCAAACGTTATTGATATTCAGCTTTTAATGTTTCCAGAAACCTTTGGTGCATTATATCTATTTTTCCCATCATGGCATTCAGCTGCGAAATAATTTCTTTGAGTTCTTCCAACTTCATCTTTGTTTATCCATTCTGACACCATCATTTGGTCATCAAGCATATACAGTGACAAACTTTCTTTTATAAAGTTGGCATTTGTATTTACCCCCCCTCTACCAGCACTTATAAAAGAACGTTTGTTTAAAAAATAGCCCACAGGTTATTTGTCAGGGTCCTTCGAAGTTTTTACCAATGACTTACCCTGGGTCCAGTCCACACGCCGATTTATGAAATTCATAGTTTTAATCAACCATACATATGTCAACTCAAGACAACTCTTGGTCAATCTTCCATCACATCTTAAAAATAAGCCCTTTGATAGCAAATCTCACAGGAGAAATATCAAAACCATCACCAAAATTATTAAGAAGAAAACAACTATATAGTCTAAATGATCGCTCACCACAAATATATTTCTCACTATCGGTGAAGAAGAAAGTTAAAGGTTAAAGTGTTTATATAAAAAAAGAAATTGTTCAATACATTTGCTATATTTAAATAATAATAAACGAAATCTCTAAAAAGTCAACGTAAAATATGAATCCTTATTTTATAAAACAAAATAAAAATCAAAACACTAAAAAACAAGAGGACACTAAACTAATAAAAAGATAAGAATAAAAATAGCATTGAAAAACAAAACAATAACAATTGACAACATAAAAGCGAAAAATAAATTACAATACAATGATGTCGCAAAATTTGAAGACAATAATACGAAAAAAAAAGACAAAAAGTAATGCTGTGCAAAAGTAAAATAAGACAAAAAAAAAACAAATCACCAATAATTTACTTACATACAAAAAAGTAATAACATACCTTTAACAAAAATAAAGTGACGAAAAAAATTTTGTCAAAAAATTATACGAAACACGAAAACAACTAACAAGCATTGGAAAAGATAATACACAGTGCAAATACAAGAAAAATAAAACTTGTGCAAAAAAAACAGAAACACATAAAGGGTGCACATATATTTGGTGACATGCAAAAGTGTAATATGTTTTAATGGTTTCCACTTCAACACCCTGTATTTTAATTTTATATGAACTAAGTACTTTTGTTCTATGGTATTATAAGTACACGTGTCCTCTTCCTCCAAAACTAGTTTGATGCCAATACAAAAACAACTAAAGTAGTAGCAGCAATAAGTGTAAATAAAAACAAATATTACAATTTTGCGCCGTTGATTTTATTTTTAATATTTATTAAAATAAGTATTATAATCAATGGGATGTCCAGTATCCTTTTGCTTTTTTTGAATCGACATGCGATTACGGATACTGGATGTTATTTTTATTTTTTTTAATTATACTGATATATTTTACCAGACTTTCTTTGTCTCTTTTACAGCTTGTAATGCAATATTATTATTAAATTGCATCACCTTTTACTTTACCTAATAATAAGCATTTATTCTTAACATTATTTACTAGTATCGTATGATACTACCGTTAGGTTACCCCTTTATTCTTAAATTATATTTATTATTATTCTCCTTTCTACTATAATACATATAAGTTTATTTTCCCATTATTCCTTAATTCATATTGTTTACTATATACATATATTATATACTTAGTAAGTTAGTCTATAAGTACCGTTACATTTTGTTATATAAAGAACGTATGCTTGGCGTCAGTTAGTTTGCAACGAACCTTAGAATGCGCATGTGCTTTAATTTCGTAACCGCATTCAATGGCGATCCTGCCATTCGGTGTTTAAGTTCAAATTTAAAAAAAAGAAAAACTGAATATTTATTCATTTAATATTTAATTAATATTTATAAAAAAAATAAAGAAAATTGTGAAAAAGAAAGTGTGTTAAAATTAATAAAAAAAAGAAAACAAAAGTTAAAAAAAACTTGCATCTGATCCCAAAGATTTATTTTTCCAAAACTGAGTTTTATTTTCAAATATATATACATATATATATATATATATATATATATATATATATATATATATATATATATATATATATATATTTTTTTTTTCCTTCAATAATATTGCTTGGTTTCATTAGTTTTTTTTTTTTTTTTGGGGTTTTATAATGATTTCATTTTGTAATTGTTTATATATATATATATATATATATATATATATATATATATATATATATATATATATATAAACAATTACAAAATGAAATCATTATAAAACCCCAAAAAAAAAAAACTAATGAAACCAAGCAATATTATTGAAGGAAAAAAAAAAAATATATAAATATATATATATATATATATATATATATATATATATATATAAAAAAAAAAACTAATGAAACCAAGCAATATTATTGAAGGAAAAAAAAAATATATATATATATATATATATATATATATATATATATATATATTTTTTTTTTTTCCTTCAATAATATTGCTTGGTTTCATTAGTTTTTTTTTTTTTGGGGTTTTATAATGATTTCATTTTGTAATTGTTTATATATATATATATATATATATATATATATATATATATATGTATATATATATATATATATGTATATATATTTGAAAATAAAACTCAGTTTTGGAAAAATAAATCTTTGGGATCAGATGCAAGTTTTTTTTAACTTTTGTTTTCTTTTTTTTATTAATTTTAACACACTTTCTTTTTCACAATTTTCTTTATTTTTTCTTTATTATATATATATATATATATATATATATATATATATATATATAAACAATTACAAAATGAAATCATTATAAAACCCCAAAAAAAAAAAAAACTAATGAAACCAAGCAATATTATTGAAGGAAAAAAAAAATATATATATATATATATATATATATATATATATTTTGTAATTGTTTATATATATATATATATATATATATATATATATATATATATATATATATATATATATATATATATATAAACAATTACAAAATGAAATCATTATAAAACCCCAAAAAAAAAAAAACTAATGAAACCAAGCAATATTATTGAAGGAAAAAAAAAATAAAAAATAAAAAAAAACATATTTAACTCTATATTAAAGAAAAAAACAAACAAGTTCCAATTTAGAAAGTAATTATAAAAAGACTTATTAAAAACCGCCGTAAACGCATTAAGAATTTCACGCATTTCTCAATCGCCATTTAAATAACTTCGTCTTTTAACAGTTTTAAATATATTCTTAATAAAATGTAATTCAGTGCGTCTCATTATAAATAAATACAAAAAAAAATTAACAAAACATTGAATAAATACAAAGTTGAAACAATAAAATTAATCTCCCAAAAAACCACCATAGCTAAAAGAAAAAACCATACAAAAAAAAAAATAAATAAATAAATAAATAAAAATCTAATACAACAACTACGAAAAAACAATACAACGTCAGTATAAAACAGATGAAGAGAATTGTCTAATGCAGGTAAAAAAAAAAAATAAGTTAAAAATTTGAAAAAAAGAAACAGAAATCTTTTTTTTAATAATTTTAAATTTTGATCAAATGCTAAAAAAAAGCTAACAGAAATGAAAAAAAAATCATTTACAAAAACAAAAAAGGACACTGTACATATTTGGCAAGAACTTTCTAGTGCGATTTTTAAAAGAAAGGCAAATTTAATTCGCTTTGAAAAAGGTTGCCATAACACTTGTGTAAGGCAATACTTTAAACAGTAAAAAGTAATATTAATATCAATCAGTGAACGAATGAGAAACAGAAACGAGAAAACTTAAACAATCAAATAAAAAAAAAGTATTAAAACTAAAAATTTATAAATTGCTCGTCGCTGAATGCAAAATATGTTAAAACAGTTAAAAATTAAAACGAAAAGAAAAATTAAATTAAATTTGTATCTAAAGTGAACTAAAAAAGGAAAATAATAAGCGAATTGATGCAAACAATATTTTCTACAGATTTAAACAAAAAAATTGTTAAAAGAAAACAATATAGTGCTTTAAAAAAAGTGCCAAAATATTTAACAAAGTAAAGGATTCTTATAAAAAAAAATTAAATAAATTATTAAAAAACCACTAAAAAAAACCTACTATAACGCTTGCTTTCATCACTTCAAACCATTACATTTAAAGTTTGCTTAACAAAATTGGTGACGATAATAATAAATTATAATTTAGTGAACATTAGTATTGACAATAATGAGCAAGAAGTAGTTGTTGTACAGTAAAGAAAGTGATATTCTTTGTTGTATTTTAAATAATCAGCATAAAAGAAAATAAGAAACAACAAGTGTCCTAAAAAACAGAAAAACGCCAAAACATAAAGCCTTAAGACAAACGCCTATTTACAAAATAAAGCGAAAATACAAACAAAATATAAAACAAAATTATGTACGTATAATATTTAAAAAGTGCAAAAAAGTGGAAAAAGCAAAAAAAAAAATATAAAAGAAACAATTTATATGTGGAAAATGCATAACCCAAAATTAAAAATTATACTTATTAAAATTTGAAGAATATAAATAATTTGTTATAAAAAAAGAAAAACAATGGAAAAATCGTTGAAAAATTAAAAAAAACAACTACTGAGAAAAAATAATACAAAACTACAAATAATGAACAAATTACAAAAACAGAAACAAAACAAAAATAGAACAATTGAACTTAAAAAGAAATAAATTAACATAGAAACCAACAGAAAATGAAATACATAAAAACAAAAATAAAACCATCCTAAGGCAACTGTAAAACGAAGACAACATAAGACAATATAACAACCAGCAAAAGAGAGAAGACAACAACAATGAGAAGAAAACACCAACAAGTAAATTCAACATATGGCAACAATAACAGTATAAATAATAATCATCATCATTATCGGAACAGTGGGACACGTGAAATCAAAATTAGAAACAATTTATATATATTAAATTTTGTAAATTCAATATTATTATTAAATTATTATTAACGTATAGTATTAAACATTATTATTATCAATTAATATTATAATTATTAATGTTCTTGATTTACCAACATTATTATATATATAAAAAAATTTTTAATAAAATTATAATCTGAAATTACATTTTATATTTTTATTCATTTTGGAAATTAATATTCAGATTATAGATTCTATATCATATCATTATTGTTATATCATATATCATTATTATTTACAAATATATTTTATTAATTACTATAAATTTGAAATTAGTAACAACACTATTATTAATATTGCCCTGTTAAATAAAAGAAAAAGATAATAAATATAGGTAAGAGAAAATATATACATTCAAAAATCTAATTATTTAAACGGTCATTGTATACATACAATATATATATATATATATATATATATATATATATATATATATATATATATATATAACATATATATATATATATATATATATATATATATATATATATATATATATATATATATACATAACGTTGCTGATAGAAAATTTTAACAAAATTTTACTGTATGCGGAACCGCATTATTAGATTAGAATTCCTTTTGGCTTAAATTTATTTGAATTAGTACTTCATGAAGTAATGATAGCCTCTAGTTCTGAGACAGATATTTCTGAAAAAAGCGAAGAGGATAAAGAACAGATAATAGAAATCAAAAATATTAACATACCTGCAGATCTTCTTGAAGATACAGAAAACGTCGAAATGGCTTCGATAGAAGAGAAGACCAAATTCATTGCGATGTGCTCGAATATTATTAGGGAGAATTACAATGGAGATCCCCTTACAATTAGTTCATTTATTGATAAGATTGACCTGATACAGGAATTAATGAGTGAAAATCTAGAAAAATGTTTCATTGCGTTTATAAAGTTTACATTGGATGGGAAGGCTAGAGAAGTGCTTCCAGAGAATATTTCGAATGCAGAACAAATTAAGCTAGCTCTTAGGGATAGAATAAAACCGGATAATTCGAAAGTTGTGGCTGGCAGACTTGCGGTTTTACAGGTTAAAAATAATAATGACACAGATTTTGCGAAGAATGTTAAGGAATTAGCCGATGCTCTTCAACGTTCGTTGGTAATGGAGGGTATTACAAAGGACAAGGCGCAGGAATTGGTAATCGAAAAGACTGTTAAAATTTGTAGAGATAATGCTAAATCAGATATGGTTAAAGCGATAATAGCTTCTACAATTTTCAAGGAACCTAAGGATGTGGTAGCTAAGCTGATTGTGGAAGAAACTGCAAATGAAAATAAGCGCCAGGTATTAACAGTACTACATAATAGGCCAACTCGATGATACGATGGGAACAGTATAAGAACTAACTGGTATAACAAATAGTTGCAATTCTTTCGGTAATAGATCTTATAGAAATAATTCGAATGACAATTATCATAGTCAAAACCCTAATTTTCGAAATCGCAATCATAATACGCGTGGAGGATATCGAGGCAATCACCGACAGGGTTCGAATACCAACTCAGGATATAGACGAAACTTTCCTACAGTGAGGGCTTTAAACGGGGAGTTCCTCAATAGCCAGAGTTGGGGGTGAAAAGAGAATATCAGAAGTAATAAAAGACACTAATGTTAGATCGATATACAGCCTTAATTTAAATTATTCCGATTTTTTAAACTTAGGATGCAAAGCATCATACAAAATTAATTCCTTTTTAGTAGATTCACAAGCAGATATTTCTATTTTGAAAGTTTCATGTTTGAAATATAATTATAGAATAAATGATAATGATAAAGTTAATATTGTAGGCATTACTACAGATACTACGAGATCGTTAGGTACAGTTAATACTGACTTAATTATTTCACATTTTCTAATATCCCAGGCTTTTCATATAGTTTCGGACAATTTTGATATTCCAACTAGCGGCATATTTGGAAAAGACTTCCTGAAAGAAAATAGGTGCATCATAAATTACGATTCCATGATAGCATCATTTTTCAGAAGCAGGCAGAGAATAGTCATTCCGATTTCTCAAGGACTTAATGGAAATTCATTTTTTCTTCTCCCACGTTGCGAAGTATTTAGGCAAGTCAAAATAGAGGGTAAAAATGTAGATTCACAAGAGATTACCCCTGGTTTTTTTGTTGGGAAATGCATAGTTAACACAGAAACTCCTATAGTTCGAATCTTGAATACGACCAATGAAACGAGATTTGTTCAGGGTTATAATGTTGTGACAAGAAAACTTTCTGATTATTATGTTTATAAAATTAATGAAGTGAATTTTAGTGATGAAAGAGTACAGATTTCAAAGGACAGAATGCCAAACGATATAGAAAAGGACTTGACGTGTTTATGTTTAGAATACGCAGATATTTTTGCACTGAAGACCGACAAGATGACAATTAATAATTTTTATGAGCAGAAATTAAGAGTTAAGGATGAAGAACCAATGTACATAAAAAATTACTGTCTTCCTTACACACAAAGAAATGAAATCAGAAAGCAGGTTGAAAACTTACTTGATAATGATTTAATAGAACCATCAACATCAAACTACAATAGTCCGTTGATCCTTGTACCATAGAAAAGCGTAGATAACAGTAAGGCATATCGTATGTGTGCTGATTTTAGAGCAATCAACAAGAAGCTGATAGCAGATAAATTCTCTTTGTCACGGATCGACGACATACTTGACAACCTCGGTCGTGCGAAACACTTTTCAATAATTTACCTCTTTTCTGGTTTTCATCAAATTCCACTTCATGAAGAATCAAGGGATTTAACGTCATTCAGTACAGATTAGGGCTCATTTCGGTGGAAAGTATTACCATTAGGGCTAAACGTAGCTCCAAATTCATTTTCATTAGCTTAGCATTTTCTGGTCTAGAATGTAAAAGAGCTTTTCTATATATCGACGACATAATCGTTATTGGATGTAGTAAGGAACATCACTTAAGGAACTTGAGTAGTGTATTTAATATATTAAGGAAATTTAATCTGAAAATTAATCCTTATAAATGTAATTTTTTCCGACCGGAAGTTACATTCCTTGGTCATAGATGTACTGCGGATGGACTTCTTCCTGACAATGCGAAAATTTCAGCTACTGAAAGATACACAGTACCAGCAGATAAGGATTCCGTAAAATGTTTTGTAGCATTTGCGAACTATTATAGGCGATTCATACCAAATTTTGCATCGATAGCAGCTCCATTAAATTACATAACGCGGAAAAAGGTTAATTTTAAATGGGATACAAAAAGCCAGGAATCCTTTGAGAAAATTAAAGCGGAACTGATTTCCCCAAGGATATTACAATACGCGGACTTTACTAAGCAATTTATAATAACAGTGGATGCTTCGAAAATAGGTTGTGATGCAATTCTTAGTCAAAATTTTAACGGTCATGATCTTCCTATAAATTACGCCTCAAAATCTTTTAATCGCTCGGAACAGAAGAAACCGACAATTGAACAGGAATTACTTGCTATATATTTTGCAATAAATCAATTTCGACCATACGTTTATGGAACGAAATTTGTTGTTAGAACCGATCATCGACCCTTAGTATATTTATTTAATATGAAGGATCCTTCTTCTAAATTAACAGGTATAAGACTTAAGTTGTCAGAATATGATTTCTCTATTGAACATGTGAAGGGTAAAGACAATGTAGGTGCAGATGCGCTTTCTCGTATTTCGATAGACGATTTGAAAAATGGAACATGTACTGCAGATATTTTTACCGTTACAACGTGTGCAATGTCCAGGCAAAACGAGATACATAGGAAACAATCTCAGATGAGTAATAATGAGAATTTGAAAGTTTATGATAAATTTCCACAGGAATTTTGTACTAAAATAGCGAAAATTAAATCAGAATTATATCTGAGAGACAAAAGGGTTATTAGCATAGAGCTAAAAGTGTATAACAAATATAAACTGATCGGAAATGTTAGAATTGTTAACAAAACATTGAATTTCGAGGCAATGCTTTTGAGGTTGCAGGAAGTAGCCAACAGTAATAACATTTACGTTGCGGAGTGGTCAAAGGGCGATCCATTTTTTTCTGTACGTAGATTTAAAACATTTTGGTAATAAAATATTAAAAACTTTGGAAATCATATTAATAAGCCCGGTTGAAAAAGTGACTGAGGATGACAGAAAGACTAAACTTTTGAAAACTTATCACCAGGATCCTATTATAGGAGGCCACTGTGGAAGGAAGCGATTATATGCAAAATTGAGACCAAAATATTATTGGAACAATATGACAAGAGATATTGCAAATTACATTAAAAATTGTAGGCAGTGTAATTTAAACAAAGTTAAAATAGGAAACAGGGAACCAATGACACTAACACCAACACCAATAAAGCCATTTGATATAGTGGTATTAGACACAATAGGTCCTTTACCGATGTCAAAACACGGGAACAAGTACGCTTTAACTTTATTTTGCGATTTTACGAAATATCTTGTGACAATACCCATACCTGATAAAAGTGCAAAAACAGTATCTAGGGCAATCTTCGAGAACTTTATTTTGGTATTTGGTAGAATGGAATCCATAAAATCTGATTTAGGTACTGAATTTAAGAATGACATATTTTGCGAATTATGTAAACTTTTAAATATTCAGACAAATTTCTCAACGGCATATCATTATGAAACTTTAGGTACAGTGGAGCGAAATCATCGCGTCTTTAATGAATATGTTAGAGCATATATTAGTGACAACATGATATATTGGGACACATACCTAAAACATTTTACATTTTTCCATAACACAACCACAAGCTCCATTTTTGATAATCAATATACACCCTTTGAATTAATTTTTGGAAGAAATGCTACTATGACAAATGAATGCAGTTTACACAAAATAGATCCTTTATATAATATAGAAAACTATAGCAAGGAAGTAAAATATCGTTTACAAAAATCTCATTCTATAATACAGAAGCTTATAAGGATAGGAACAAAATACTTTATGATAGGAATGTGAGGTCACTTGATGTGAAAATTAATGATAAGGTATATTTAAAAAAGGAACCTTATGACAAATTTAAAGGAATTTCCATACACAGTAACTGAAGTAAATGGAGTGAATGTAACTTTTTATGATGATATTTTAAAGAAGCACAGAACTTTATAATATTAACATTAATATTTCATTCATTGCACATAGATGAAAAAAAATAAAATAGTAAAAGCAGAAAAATTGTAAGTAAAATTTATTTTTTTTTATTCACTCAAAACTAACTAAATGTAAAAATGTTTTTTTATTAATCGAATTATTAACAATCGAAATGAAAACTTAATTACATATACACAATGAAATAAAAAAAAACAAGATTATACAAAACTCATAAAAATCCAAATATTAAGAAAATCGAAAATTAAGAAAATCCAAAATTATTCGAATATTTATCAAAAATAAACAAAACTAAAACTATAGTTAAATGTTACAAGAAATAAGAAAAAAAAATACAAATTATATGATGCTAATGAAAATATAAGATTAAAATTTTAAACACTCAGCACAAAAAAAATTTTTTTGTATGAAGTATTAAAATTAAAAGGAAAATAATAACTAAAAAGTTGAAAATTATAAAAATAAATGTAAAAAAAAAATACTGAATCAAAACAGCCTGATCAACTGGTTTGATTCAACTTTTTTTTGTTAAGAAGGGAGGTGTAATGCAATATTATTATTAAATTGCATCACCCTTTATTTTACCTAATAATAAGCATTTATTCTTAACATTATTTACTAGTATCGTATGATACTACCGTTAGGTTACCCCTTTATTCTTAAATTCTATTTATCATTATTCTCCTTTCTACTAATAATACATATAAGTTTATTTTCCCCTTATTCCTTAATTCATATTGTTTACTATATACATATATTATATACTTAGTAAGTTAGTCCATAAGTACCGTTACATTTTGTTAAATAAAGAACGCATGCTTGGCGTCAGTCAGTTTGCAACGAACCTTAGAATGCGCATGTGTTTTAATTTCGTAACCGCATTCAGTATAAGCTTCGTTCATTCTTTTGGTCGGACTTGGATACTTAGCGAGGAGTGATTTGACATGAAACCACTAATTCTCAAACGGATTTATATCCGGAGATTGTGGAGGCCATTTCATATAAGCTATCACTGTTTTTTTAAACCGGTTTTAACACAATATACATCGTCAGCAAAAACAACTTTTTTCACTACACTTGGCAAATATTGTTGCAGAATCGACGTCTTTTTGTACTAATGAATCTGCAGCACATTTCGAAATGCAACCCTAAGCTATTATTCGAAATTTTTTGACGAAAAATGCAACAAATACTACAACAGCCACCAATTTCACCTGATTTGGCTACCTGTGACTTCTTTCTGTTCAATCGAGTTAAAAAAAACATTAAGGGGAACGCGTTTCAGCAGCCGAGAGGAAATAATGGAAAAATCGCTGGAAGCACTGATGGACATACCGAAAAGCGAGTACAAAAAAGTAAATGTCAAGCTACAACGCTAAGATTTAGCGGGAATATCAACAACAGATGTACCAACCTAACAAGAAAAAAACTCAAATCGGAACGCTGGGACCGCCACACGGGTGTTATTCCTTAAACTTTTTGATCAAGGTAGTA
Organism: Wohlfahrtia magnifica; assembly: GCA_023159175.1. Lineage (NCBI taxonomy): Eukaryota > Metazoa > Arthropoda > Insecta > Diptera > Sarcophagidae > Wohlfahrtia > Wohlfahrtia magnifica. The sequence goes on along the minus strand of JAKWBJ010000359.1, from coordinate 76,395 downwards.
TACCAGTAGATCTTTTTTAAATAACACATCCAGTATCCCTAATCTCATCCAGGTTCAATTAAGGCAAAAGGCTACTGGATTTTAGTGGTGTTAATTTAATCGTAATGGTCGCTGCCATGTTGCCATATCATTAAAATCGCACACGGTGTAACTAGACGTTGTCGGCGTTGGTATGCTAGTGTTCTGCCGGACTGTGGCTCGCCGGATGGGGTGGTTCTTGTCAACCGTCTGATGAGACAACGCATTACAATGACAAAAAAACCGTAAGAGCCTTCAAGGTTCACACATCAAATATTGTTTCCGGGTACAACACACACAACACTGCAAAATCATCGGCTAATGCTATGTCGGAATTAGCCCTCTTATAGAGACCGAATGGCCTCTCCATGGCATTCCACAAGATGTTAAGGAATGCCCCAAACCTACGCTGCAAACCTTGACTACCTTACAGTCGCTGTAACTTATTAAGCCGTCAGTTTAATTAAAATTAAATAAAAATACATTATTTATTAAAGAGAATAATAATAAATATATAAAAAAGGAAAATTCAAAGATTTCAATATTCAAAAATTTTTTAAATGTTACTAAAACTTAAGAAACTAATAAGGTAAAAAACAAAAATTATATAAATGCAAAAAAAAGCAAATGAAAAGAATCAAAAAAAATGAAATTAAAAAAAATTCAAACTAAAAATAAACAACTAAGTTAAAACGAAAAAACAAGGTATAATTAAAGTAAAAAACTAATATAAAAAATTTTCAAAAAAAAATCTATATTACAAAAAAAAAGCCTATCTTAAGGTCCACATTAAACACTTGAAAAAAGTTATTTTCTCGGAGGTTTGAGCTCAGACCTGCGGATTATTATACCGCCTTTTTTCTTTGCGCTGTGCCTAAACTAATTGCCTCCAAAACCTGATTTAATGTTTTTTCCTTACAATACTAACTGAAATCTTCAGAAATTTGCCAAATCAACGCAAACTAACGATACTAATATTAAAGAAAATAGTATGAAATCTAATAAATATATATATACTAAATGTAAATGATAATATATATGCTAAGCTACTAATATTTCTTATAGAACATTTTTTTTATTTTATTGTTATGTTCATATTGTCGAATCTTTAAAAGGTTTTATAGTTTTTCTTTTCAATAAAAGTTACTAATTTTTTTTAGCGACCATAAAATGTTTACCTTTTCTTTTTGTTTTTTTTACACTTGCACTATCTATATTTAATGTATTGTTAATTTATTTTCTTTGCTCTCCCGTTTAATCGACCACTTCTATTTCACGTCGATTTATAATTATAGTTCGAAAGCATGTTCCTTATTTAAGTTTTTTTTCTTTTTGATCACCACTTGTGTTCCTTTTTTTAATGTTTATTTTTTAATTAAGCCCGACCTATATATACCCTAATCTTCAAGACACACCCTTACCTTAACCGTTTTCCTAACTTAATCCTTCCCAAAAGTTTTCCAGTTGCGGCCCATTGTTATTTTTTCTCTTTGTTCATTCTACCATAGTGTCTTTTTGTTTTCTACCTTTTGCTTGTTTACCTTTTTGTTGGTGTTTGTTTATCCCCAACATGTTTTATTGCTTCCACAATCACTCAGTTGTCAAGGGGAATTGCCAACCTGTCAGTAGATTAACCCCTTAACGTGCACATTACAATTTGATTCATTAGAATACTTATTTTTATAGCTGTCCATATCCGTTAATTCAAACGTAAAGATGGTGGCAGTGCTGCCAAATTGACAGGGTGACACAAATATACCAAAATCCCATAATGCAGTGTTGTATTTTTATTTTCGTAACAATATGATCATCTAACTACCATTATATTATTTCTTTAATAAAATTTTCGATATCTTAGCAAATACAAAAAATAAAACGACTGCCGTTTTATGTACCTTTTTGAAAATTTTACTGTCTACGAACTGTTAAGTCGACATAAGTGCAAATTAAGTTATTACGTTCGGAGTTTTATAGAAGTCAAAGCGCATAAATGTATTTGATCCATTTTTTTTAATCTTTATTTTTGCCAATTTTATATGAGTTTAATTTATAGATTAAGTTTTTGTAAGGTAAATCAAAAATATATTCCTTAAATTTAAAGAAAAATAAAAAAATAAATTTTCTGCACGCAGAAAAAAAATTTTTGTTTAAAAATTTTTTATTGTAAATTATATTTTATACAGCCATATTTATTCATTATATTAGCTTTTCATTTAAAATACAAAATTTATGTTGTATCGGGTGGGCCATCTATCGGCTTAAATTAAAACCAACGGTTATTTCGAATCGGGCAATGCTTATGTCATTCTATTCTGTCACAAAATTCAGTATATCGAATAAAGTACTGTGATTGTCATTGATTTTATTGTTGTCCTACACGAGTTTTCGATTTCTGAACTCCGACAGTTTTATACTTAGGTTTGAATTTCCTTTTGACTGTTTTTTTGTTTAAAAATTTTTTATTGTAAATTATATTTTATACAGCCATATTTATTCATTATATTAGCTTTTCATTTAAAATACAAAATTTATGTTGTATCGGGTGGGCCATCTATCGGCTTAAATTAAAACCAACGGTTATTTCGAATCGGGCAATGCTTATGTCATTCTATTCTGTCACAAAATTCAGTATATCGAATAAAGTACTGTGATTGTCATTGATTTTATTGTTGTCCTACACGAGTTTTCGATTTCTGAACTCCGACAGTTTTATACTTAGGTTTGAATTTCCTTTTGACTGTTTTTTTTTTTTTGTAAAAAAGTATAAACAAATTGAAAAGAATAAAAACAAAAATACAAATTTCAACTTATTAGAGCCACTTTTTGAGTTTGAGATTAGCGATTAAATTAAGTTTAATCTTTTATTTCATTTTTAGAGTTGACATAATCTCAATTTTAATCGTTAACTTAAACGGCCGATGTTGGTAGATTAATTTTAATCCAGAATTGTCAAAATACACATCTTTTTTATAAACAGCTGGTAAAAATATTGTTTATATTTATTTAAATAAAAAATATGAAATAAAAAGCGAAAGGCGAACAAAAGTGGTTATTTTAAGTGGTGATGAAGATTTAAGTGATCTCTAAGTATTTGAAAACATAAATAAAACAATAAAAAGAAAGTCAAGAACAATAAAAACACGTCCAAATCATTTTAATTTGCATAACCACACAGAATTTATGCATAGATTTCGGCTGTCCAAAAGCTAATTGCTCTGAAAACGTGTGACATTTGCATAAAAAATATTGCCACTTTTGTTACTCAGTATGGCAGTATTGCTGTATTTAGTCTACCACCCAAAAACATAAAATTCAATTAATCCTAGATTAACTTAATCTTGAGATTTGTTAACTAGATCTTGAACTTAAGTTTAATCTCAAACTCAAAAAGTGACTCTTAAAGTTTAAAGTAAATCACAATAACATTTCAAATCTATAAATGGTACATAACAGCTTTATAACACTGTTTGTCGTTTATTAATACAAATTTTTGGTTTTTCTTATAAACCTGTTATAAAGCTGTTCTAAAGATACGTTCAGATTGGTGAAATACTTGATGAAAATATTTGTTCTTATATTTTCTGCAAATTATGTGAAACAAATAACTGTTGTGTTTTATATTCAAACTATGCTCAAATATTTATTCACTTTTGTTTGTTCAAACAGCTGACAAATATTGTGAAATAAAATAATAGAAAACGTGTTTGCCATGCGTTCAGACTGAAATAAATATTTGCATTAAATAATTATTTTATCAAAGTGTCAAAATATATAAATTTATTTAACAAGAAATAAAAATGATAAACAGAAATGAACGGGAAGACAATGGGTACGGAATTGGGTTCGTAGACGGAATGAAGTAGGATGTTGCACAAAATTGTTAAAAGAGATGCAGTTAGAGACACCTGCTCTCTACACAAACTTTTTGAATATGAATGCGGCTGATTTCAATAATATATTAATTTTTATTATTTTCTAGCTTAAATTAGTTTTACCAGTGTTCCGTCAGCAAATTTCTGCCTCACAACGTTCAGCTGTTACTCTGCATTATTTGGCAACAGGCGAAAGCTTCAGATCACTTCAATACATATTTCGTATTCCATTTAATACTATTTCAGGAATTATTCCTGAGCTTAATTCTATGCACCATCCACTGAGGAGGAATGGAAAGCAGTGTCCAGGAGTTCTTAGAGATATGGAAGTTTCCAAACTGTATCGGGTCATTGGATGGGACACATATCGTGATGAACGCACCACCCCATTCTGGTTGCACTTACTATAATTACAAAGATAGAAATTGTTCCTAAATTGAAACTGTTTCTATTCTTATTCGATGCTTTTTGTAGGAACACATAGTATTGTGCTCATGGGTATTTCAGATGCAACGTACACATTTTTATACGTCGATATCGGATCAAATAACCGAATATTCGATGGAAGAGTTTTTCGTAAGAGTTCATTTTTTCAACCTCTTAAGCTTAATTTGCTCTCCCTGGAACTACTTCCATTAAGAACTCAGCCAGTGCCGTATAATCTGGTTGCTGACGACGCTTTCGCTCTGAGTCCAAATTTATCAAAACCATATAGTCTGCGCTCTTTGAATGGCGTTCAAAGTGTTTTAAAATATCGTTTGTCCAGAGCAAGGAGAGTAATTGCAAATGGATACGGTATTATGTCAGCATCTTTTCGAGTATTGCGTAGTAGCCCGATAAAGCTGGAACTATCAAACACAAGAACAGTAACTCTTGCGTGCTGTGTACCGCACAATTTTTTAATGTCCTTTCTGGTGTCCATCCTGGTGAATGGCACAATGAAGGAAGTGACACTTGTCTTCCAAATCTGCAGAAACATTGTTCTTACATCGCTGAAAATACTTTAACAATAAGAGAAGAATTTTCACAATATTATGTAGAACAAGATGAAGTGCATATATACCAAAGGTAGAGCATATATACCAAAAATTTACATACTAATTTTTCAGTTTCAAGGTAAAGTTAAACAAACACAAACTGTTTTAAATGTATCTTATTAAACAAATGTATCTCATTAAAAAAACCCAAAAACTTTCAACAAAAACACAATTTTTTTTATTAATTAAAAAATTAAGGCCTTTAAATTTGCGGCCTCTTTTTGTAACACAAATGAAAGATAAGCAAGTTGAGTTGTGTACGAGTATATAAAACACAAACAAAAATTGGGAGCTTTGTTTGGGTTTTATATGCAGATAGTCAAGTCACTCAACTTGCTTGTTTTCCATTCGTCTTGCAAAAACAGGCCGTTAAAAACAAAAATATTTACATAAGTATGTATTAAACTAGTAAATAAAATTAATAAAAAATAATACATTTGTAGTTTAATATTTCAGACCAAAACTATGGCTCAGCCTTATTTACAAATAAATGCTAATACATCAGCAATATAATACTACAATACATTAAAAATAACTACTTATTTGGCTCTTCCAAGCACTGTACAAAAATACCTTAACTCTTTTACGCACGTTTGCTGCTTTATCTTCTTTAAGCCGCCTCAACTCATTTACCAAAAAATTCGCTAAAGAAATCTTAGGGTCCAATGCGTTTTGATTCCTCCCAACCACTTCGCGCATTGTTCCAGAATTTAGGGCTAAAATCTGCTAAATCATATTTAGCACTGAAGTGTTCGCTAATACTTCCCCAAGCAACATCACGCATTGTTTCATTATGATACCCCTTAACGCTGGTATTCCATATGCATTGCTCAATCGCCAATCTTTTGTCGCCCTTGATTTCCCTGCTTTCTTGTTAGGTATTTCATCAATATTTTCCATCTTATTTAAACTATGAAATATCAAAATATGTTAATATTTTTGTTAATATTAATAACTAATTTTACTTACGGCTTTTTTGTTGAATAGTGGTAATAAAACTATTGTGATGTTTTATTAATTTATTTATTGTCATCATCAGCTGTTTATTTGGATAACAATGTTACACATATTGCGTTTTTTAAAACGACAAATTAAGAGCTAACAACAGGTTTACAATTAACAAGTACAAAAAATATAAGAAAAAATCAATAACAACCGATAGGGAGCTGACCCCTGTGTCTAAATAGGTCCAAAAAACCAGTAGTTGCTGGAAGTAGTAAGTAAGTAAGGCTTTAATCTAGCTAAGGGATAACGTCAATATTTCAAATCAATATTTCTTTAAATAGATCTTTATAGAGATTTCAACAAACTAAAAATTTTTTTGCGGGAGGACCTATTTCGTGAGATTTCGGGGATGAAATTTTAGAATCGAATCGTCTCTATTTTGCAAGATTCCGATCTAGGTAAAATGGGTATCGTTGTAAAGGAAATTTAAATCGATTTCAAATGAATTATAACATTTCAAAAAATGTTAACTCCTTTATGCACAATCGCAAATTTTTTGTTATTTAACTCGAGATTTTTCGACCCGAGCCTGTTTATTTTGCAAAAAAGCCTACAAAAGGGTATATTTTGTTTTCAGACTTTTGTAGATCAACCTTCAATGTTTAATTTTTAATATCACTTGTCCTTTAAACCTTTAAGGTATTAAAACATAAAAGGTCAAAGCTGGACTTTCATATTTTTTTTACATATATTTCGGGTAAATCTCAAAAATAAATATATATAAACGATTTATATATTTTTTCTATTATAAGTAGTTTATATATACTTGTAGTCCCCTTGTTTCTCTTTTATGCTCACATTTTAATATTAGTAGTTTTTGTGTACAATTTAAGTTTTTTTTTTGACAAAAATGCACACTCCAGCTTTTATTTTCTGTTGTTTGTTCTTACAATTTGTTTGTCTAAAGTTTGTTTGAAAATGGTTAAAATATTTGCTGTTTTGTGTTCACACTTTGATCATATTGGACAAATATTTCTTTGCCAGCATATAATTTTATTTTCGGAAAATCAGTTGTTTTTTGGTTTGTCCCTTAAAATTATTTTTTGTTCAGACTACGACAAAGAAATATTTGATGTTTTTTAATTAAATATTTCACCAATCTGAACGTATCTTAAGTCCTTATGAACAAGACAGTTAGACTGTAATTCTGTTTAACATTAAACAAAAACAATTCAGGTAATCTTAAAATAAATAAAATTTTACGCAACAGAAATAAGTAACATAAACAGCTCACTTTATATTAGAAAATTAGGTTCATAAACTAACTAAGAGTCAATTTTTAATATATAGTATGTTTTCAATTTTTTTAGCACCTCATTCAATCGTCTAGGCATTGATTCCATAAGTCTTCAGGTTGTCTCTGTTCCATTCGTTAATTAGAGCCCTTTTTAATCGTCTTTACTCCTCCGCCTGATTTTTCTGTCAAGGTGCTCTTACAAATGGTCGATAGGATGATGCGGAGGTTGAGCTTTCGGTATAGGAACCATTCCTTAACAACTAACGACGTAAACTTTGGGTTGTTGTCTTGTTGAAAGTCCAGTTTCTCAGTAACTCCAAATCATCAACACTTGGAGCAACAGTGGCTTTTTCATTCCAAATATTTCAAATTTGCTCCTGTTACTATATAAAATGTTTTGACAAAAGTATAGAATACCATTACCGAATTTTTTTGCAAATTCTACGCGATTGAGTTGATTTGCTTTAAATATTCACAGTTTTTTATGAAGAACTCTGCCCTGTAGTCCATTTTCGTGGAGTTCTCTTCTTACTTTTGAAGAACTATTTCTCCTTAAAAAAATTCAAGCTTAAAACATAGTTTTAAGTTTTCAATTGCTTATTATTAACTATTTTTATAGATATAAACATTTTGGTTTGAAGTGCTGAACTTTGCACGAATCAGGTTACTTAGTCGCCTTTTGTTCACATCCTGAGATCCGTCATTCTGTTGTAGGAGTGCCAGACGTACTGTTCTTAGTAGTACCCGTACAGATGTTTTCAAATATACCGTATTCACAACACCTAAAACAGTACCCAAAATCTACTGATTTAGCACTTTGTACTGTGTTTTTGTACTCTTTTTTTTAATAAACAATAAAAAAGTCGGTAATCACGACTTTTTTATTGTTTATTCTATTTATTATCGACTGTAATGTTGCGATTGTTATCATTATTGAAGAATAGGGTTGCCAGACGTACTGTTTTTATCAGTACATGTACTAATTTTTGTTGATCGCACTGATCTATGCATAACATAAAATCACTACGCAAATGTACTGATTTATTCATGTTTGTACTTTTGTACTGATTTTTTATCAAATCTTTTTCGGCTCATAAAATATACATATATATCATTTGCTTATTTTGTTCGAAAGACCCACTGTAGTATTAGTGGAGCTATAAAAAGTAGTACAAGTATTTTAAAATAACACATTTTCGAAATCATTCAACAGATATTATATTACAAATTGTTTCCCAGTGTTATTTAGATGTGTTCAAATCATGATAACATAAAAATATATATGTTCAATACTACTTATTTACTTATTTTGTGCATGGTATTCAAGTAAAAATATTAGTAGTTGATAACTTGCCAAGGGAATCATACAATGTTTAAAAAAAGTTATTTTGAATTTGCTAAATAAATTTAATATAAATAAAAAATACTAACTAAAAATACTACTTAATTAAAACAAAACAATAATACGCTATGAAATTGTAACAGGTTTATTTTCATTTCATGTAAAATTGTCATTGATTGTGAATAAATTTAGTTAAATTAGTTAAAGTATTGTCTAGCAAATATGGTCAGAAAATATTGGCGTGACCATTTTTAGTTATGTTCTACATAATTTTCAAAAATTATCTAAATAATCCGCCACTGCCGAAAGGGTAGTGATCCTAATGAATATTTTTTAGTAAAAAATTAACATACTTTAAATAAATTCCAATAATGTAAAGATCAAACGCCAATGTTTTTGACTCTTTATTCTGTCTACATTTTTTTTTTCAAAATTATCTTTTTTTCTTTACAAAAATTTTCAAGTCCATTTGAAGGAAGCGTTTTTTATTCATGATCAGGGAGAAGTTTTTAGAAAATGTATTGATTCATTTCACAAAATTTTGTCACCTAATTTTGTGTATTTTCCACGGTTTTTGGGAATATGAGCCATTGTGCGCCGTCCTATTTTTTTTCTTTATTAAAACCAAGGTACATTGAACAAGATACTGTTGCCTGTACAATAACAATTTTTTTTTTTACAAAAACAACAACAACAGGCAATATTTTTTGTGTATGTTAAGGCAAATGTCATAAAATTTCAATATAAAAAAAATCGTAATCAAAGGTTGTACACAGTTAGTACTTGTAAATTACAAATACATATTTTATTTTAGTAAAAATAATAATTTTCAAATATTACGTTTTCTGGACGTTTTCCAATTATATATAAACATGGAATATTTAGACATACTTATAAATATATTATTTTTAATGAATTTTTTTGCAGTAAGATGTTGTTTAACGATACCGTTGAATTCTTCTATGTAGTAAGTCTCTGCTGTGCAAAAAACTTTTGACAGTTTGTAAACAATTAAAAAAAAATAAAAACAATCAACCGAGCAGGCAACTTCGCTTTATATCTTATAATTTCACCATGATAAACATACATCTGGATAAATTCGCACATATATACACTGGAGCATATTCCTATAAACGCACACCACTTTTTTTTAAAAAAAAGGTAAAAATTAAACAAGAAAATATTTAGGGGGCTATAAATTTGTGTATTAAATTAGTTAAGACTTCACTTAAAATATTGTTTACAAAAAAAAAAATTCATTTGTACTTTAATTATTTTTTTTTACTTAATTTTCGATATTAACAGCCATTTTCAAGGGTATTTTCCTATAAACGCACTTTAATGTTTGGGCCATTGTAGCATTATTAATAATGTGTGGATGATCCTTTGTTATGGATTGGTTCAAAAATACGGTCTGGCATTGATTCCACTAATTTTTTAAGCAGATCGGAATCAATTTCCTCCCAGACTTGTTTAATTCTTAGTTTCAGCTCTGTCACAAACTTTATGCCTTCATTCTGGGCATTATTTGCATAAACTTTACGGGCCATGTATCCCCACAAGTTTTCCATTGGGTTTAAGTCCGGACTACAAGCCGGCCAGTCCAACAAAGGAATGCCATGTTCATTGAACCAAGATTTCGATTGCTTAGAAACATGAATTGCAGCATTATCTTGTTGGAAAATGCAATCTTCATCCATTTTTTCGTCCATAAAAGAGAGAAGAGCATCTTCCAACAGTTCGTTATAAATCGAACTATTCATTTTTGTCGGAACAAAACAAATTTTCGACTTGCCAACTGCAGAAAACGCTGCCCAAACCATAACACTGCCACCACCGAAATTACGTTTTGACATCCGAACATCTTTAGATCTCAAATCGTGCCAATAACATGGGTATGAGTCTGGACCGTCTAAATTAAATTTTTTTCGTCAGAAAAAATTACTTTTTTCCACTCATCTGTCCATTTCATATATTTTCTTGCGAATTTTAGACGATTTTCTTTATGGTGTTTTTTTTAGCATTGGTTTACATTTCGGCTTTTTCCATTTTATGTTTTCATCGTTTCGTAAAATGTGTGCAACGTGTTTGGACGTCACAGGAAGATTTAATTTATTCCTTATTTGTGTGGAATTCAATTTGTTGCGGGTTGCTTCTTGTTTTATTAGATTAAGTTGTCTTCTTGTTGGTTTTGTATTACCATTTGTTGATTTGCGAACTCTATAATTTTGACCTTTCTTAAAGAAATTTCGCACCACACTTTCCGAACGACCGATTTTACGTCCAATTTCTCTATTAGAGCATCCTTGGTCGTGAAAAAATTTAATTTGAATCTTTTCTTGATCGGACAAAAAAGTTCCCTTAGGCATCTTTAAAAGTGATGAAATTTATTGATTAAAATAGGAAAAGTTACAGTAAATTGAGATATTACTATTAGAAACGTACCTTTGGTTGAAAAAAAAAAACTAAAATTGATAATATTTTATTTTTGGGCACTTTTTTAAAAACAAATTCGAGTGTGCGTTTATACAAATCTTCCACTTAAAATAGCACCAAGAACATTTGATCGCATAATTAAGGCAAACAACAAAAATAAGAAAAAAAAATTGTTTACTTTTAAAAAGTACCGTTAAGTTGTCTCTCATTAAAATAGTTAAATTTTGCTTTTGGATGAGAACAACAAAGATATAACAAATATACAGAAAAAAAATTAAGCGCGTTTATAGGAATATGCACCAGTGTAGATTCTCGGGCAACGCCGGATGGATAACGCTAGTCAATTTATATAAACCAATCTTCACACTAGAACTACAAGACTGAGTAAAATTTGTTTATAAATTAGAAGAACAAATCATCAGCAAAATTGTTTAAGCAATAATAATATTGGATTTGCTAATTTCTAGTCTTGTGCAAACTTTAGGGTGTTCCTTATTTAAAAAAAATGCAAATTTACAGTGTAACTCCTCCCAGATATTATTTCCGTAGTCGAAATTTAGGTAGACTGCTCACAATCGGATGTGCTTTAGTATATGGGATATTTAATTTTTTTTAGAAAGTTTTCATCATAACTCTCTCCAAAAATGTTTTCCGTAACATAAGAATACATTGTGGAAAATTTTAGACAGATTGTATCAGGGGAAGGCGGTCCGCATTCGTCCACAAGCTGACAAAATATGTTAAATTCACATGAGAAAATTTTCAATTTTTGTGACAGGTCCCAATTTGAACAATATTGTATTTGATTTACTGAATCAATCTGCGCAGCGACGAAGTCATTTTCGACTTAATGGGTACGTCAGAAAACAGAATTGACGAATTAGGTGTGAAAAGCAGTCAGAGGCAGTTCACCTTGAAAGATGACCTGTTTGTGAGGTTTGTGGGTCAGCGGCATTATTGGACCGTACTTCTTCAATAGGGTTATCAGATTTGTAATCAAAAAAAAGGTCCAGAAAAAAAAGGTCAGTACATTCAATGGAAAAACAGTACACATTTTATTAAAAACAAAATCTATGTTTTTGAGTAAGTAATTTATAAGGTAATAATAAGTCATAAATAATAAGTTATATCCCGAACCTAGTTTAATAAAGCTGTATAAAGCTGAATAAAATGCATTTTTTTTCAATATGGCATAATGCCAAAAAATCCCATAGAAACAAAATTTAAAAAAATTATTTTTGATTATTAATTACGTAGGCTTAAACAGTTAAAATGTAAAAATATTTTTTTCTGAAGTCAAAAACAAAAAAGAAGCTTCGAAAGGTTTAACAACTACTGAGCTATCCTCTTTTAATTTTTCGAAATATTTACTAAAAGCAGACAGGCAATTCTTAAAAAAAAAAAAATTACTTTTTATTGCGGAATAATTTGTGTATTCTTTCGATTGCTGGAGTTAAGATAAACCAACAAAGGCTTCCAACGAGATAAACATATCTGTACTACTTATAAGGGAAATCCCCAAATTCAAAAATATTTTATAAGATAAATGCATATATATATGCACATATGAAGGTGTTTTAACTGTTACTAAAGCTAAAATAATTTTTTATTTTGAGTTTATGTTTCAGAGCTTTGTGATTTGGTTGACGTTTTAGAGTAAACAATGTTAAACAAAAGGGTTGATGTTTTGGAATGTTGATAAAATCAATTGTTGACGTTATCCCGAGTGCACTGTGCTTTCAATTTCAATATATAGTTCTCTTCAAAGCTCGCGAGTCAATTAAACAACCTTTTCAGTGCGTCATAATGCGCCGGTATTTTCCCATCCCTAAAAAGGGTACGATTACCAACCCTGTAAACTACTACCAATAGAAGTCTGTTCGAAGCTCTTCAAGCTTATGGAGTATATGGTTAATCAGAAACTTGTGAAATATTTGGAGTCCAATAATTTGCTTAACGATTGTCAGAACGGCTTCCGCAAGGGCAGATGTTCTTGATGTTCTGGGCATGAGAATTCACTGTAACGTTCGTTGGAACGAGCACATATTTCGAGTGTCGAAAGAAGCATTCAAGTGCCTCGTCTTTTTAAGACGGTGTAAGAATTACTTCACTCCATCTGATCTCCTTAATATTTACAAGACCTATATCCGACCCAAATTGTAGTCTTTCGATTGCTGGAGTTAAGATAAAACAACGGGTTGGTAAATGACAGAAAATTTCGCTTCACTAGTAATCACAAAACTCAAACACTTCGTTAGAACTTGATGTTCTTTTTATCGAAGCGCTAAATTTAAAAGCATTTTAATTACAGTATTTTCCGAATTATATTTAAACAACGTTAAAACACATTATCCCTTATCATGGTTGTTGGGTCATAGTTATTTTTCGAAATTTTTATATAGAAAAAAATTGTCGAAATCGACCAAAAAGTACTTGTACAACTTTTTATGGCTCCACTAATACTCCAGTGGGTCTTTCGAACAAAATAAGCAAATGATATATATGTATATTTTATAAGCCGAAAAAGATTTGATAAAAAATCAGTACAAAAGTTCAAACATGAAAAAATCAGTACATTTGCGTAGTGATTTCATGTTATGCATAGATCAGTGCGATCAACAAAAATTAGTACATGTACGTCTGGCAACCCTATTCTTCAATAATGATAACAATCGCAACATTACAGTCAATAATAAATAAAATAAACAATAAAAAAGTCGTAATTACCGACTTTAATATTGTTTATTAAAAAAAAGAGTACAAAAACACAGTACAAAGTGCTAAATCAGTAGATTTTGGGTACTGTTTTAGGTGTTGTGAATACGGTGTATTTGAAAACATCTGTACGGGTACTACTAAGAACAGTACGTCTGGCACTCCTACAACAGGATGACGGATCTCAGGATGTGAACAAAAGGCGACTAAGTGACCTGATTCGTGCAAAGTTCAGCACTTCAAACCAAAATGTTTATATCTATAAAAATAGTTAATAATAAGCAATTGAAAACTTAAAACTATGTTTTAAGCTTAAATTTTTTTAAGGAGAAATGTTTCTTCAAAATCTCGAAATAGAATGTGATTCGATTAAATATCGATTATATGTATAAATTCGTTAGAATAATAAAAACTTACCTTAGAATTAACATCACATTTCTGAGCAAATTCTAGCTTATTTACACTTCTATTAAACATCTGGAAGCGAGGTGTAAGGGTTACGAATGTTGTACAACTGTACAAACCATTTCCTCTTTGGACATTTACTCCTATAACATAATTAATTTTCGTCTGTTCAGCCTTTAATTCACGAAAAGTAATTTCTTTACGGACTCCAAAGCTCTTGCACCACTAAAAAGCCAGATAAAAATTTTAATTTGGACTGTATAATTACTTAATAAAATCAAATTTGTATAAACTTAATCTAATATATGTAGATAGTTGTAAAATTTTATGTTTATTGTTTTAAACCAGGGGTGTGCAAAAAGAGAGAAACGTTTAAAATTATAAATACACTGAAGTTAAAACGCTGTAAAAAATATGTATTCATACAAAGTATAAATATGAATAAAATTTAACTAGCTTAAAAATCGCTGTAAAAATCAAAATTTTAGCTCTCTTCAAAATCTCTTAAAATAAAAATAAAAAACACAACCTCACACCCCTTCTTCGTGGACGACTAACAAGCCACTAAAATATTTTTGTGTGTCACACACATATTTTTTGTTGTAGTTATGCCGTTTGAAATAATGAAAACAAAGCGTATGAATTTTTCTTATACAGCATTTTTTAGCATTGTTAATTTATTCCAATTTCTTACGTTTTTTAACGTAAAATAAGACAAAACCAATTTTTTAGGAATTATAAAAGCAATATCATTAAATACTGTATGATATTTAAATTAAAAAAGTATGTAATAAAGGTTACCGAAACAGTTTATTTTATCATATTTTAGGAAAAATTTTGGTGGGATTTTTTTGCTTTTAGCAACCCTGGTTGTAATATTCATGAAGAGAATAAATAAACAGCCGAAAAACTTTGTAATCTGAACAATATTAAACACATAGACAACAGTAAGCTGTTATAATGAGAATAAATAGCTTTTAATAAAGACGATTATTTTAACCCTACTGTTAGATTAAAACAAATATGCAAATCTTAGATTAAGAGACCATTTGGCACATGGTAAATCTTTAACTAAAAATTAAAGCATACTTTGTATAGATCTGATTATGTACATACATAGCCTGTTAATACAATTACATATTAATATTGACATCATTCAGACCGGTCACAGTTGCAGGATAATACGACTCAATCCGAACAATAGAGTCATTAGACCAACATTTCCGGAAGCTCAACATTGAATCTTTCAAAGGAAAGTTCCAAAGGCAGGAATGGACAGCCTTCGCGACTCATTCCGGGGTGGACCGACGATTACTTGTAAACTTTTAAACACAAGTTTTGTCATTTTGTTGTACTTAATTTGGGATTCTTTTCAATTTGACTAACGATCCATTGTTCGTTAGATGGGAAAAACTTTTTTGGTTGTCCATATTTAGGTTTATTTTCAACTGATTTGGTTGACTTAAATCGCTTAATGATGTCATGAAGCGTTGAATGACTTCTATCAACAGCAACACCAATTTCACGTACAGACAGGCCATTTAGTGACGTTGAGTTTTCAATTCCCTAACTTCTTTAGATGTTTGGACACGTTTTCTACATAATACCAGTCATTTGTTTATTTTCTTTTTTGAATTTAACGTAAAGCATAAAAGTTCGGCTTTTCACATTATCGCTGTCAGTCACAATTTGGGGAATTTCTACATTAAGTGGCTTTAATAGGCGGTTATTGTAACGTGTTCAATTATTAATTTGTGCGTTTATTTTTAATACTATAATTAATAACCATTTAATTAATCAGTTCTAACATTTTCCTAAATGAAGCATTGGTGTCCGGTTATTAAATTGAGCCACTGTGTGTCAAATTAACTCACCAATTCTATGATATAAGACTTGTTCTTGTGATATTGTACTAATCGGATAAATGGATAATATCAAAGAGTATACAATACATAGAATGTGCATCTCATATAAGCAGAATTGTTCTATGCGGGTTGTATCATTTATACCCGTCTTTGATGTTTGCTCTCTTAATTTTTATTCTCGTTGTTTATTCTCTTTATCTTTAACCTCGCTCACAAGAGAAACGAAAACAAAAAATAAATAAAAAGACCTCTCATGCTCACTAGCATGTTTACACTAGCGATGCTCATCCATATTGTTCAGATAACGAAGCTGTTGGACCGTTTTTTATTCTCTTCATGAATATTAGCTGCTAAAAGAAAAAAATCTCTCCAACCAAAAATTTTCTTAAAATGTACCAAACTCAACTATACTGCTAACCTTTATTACATAGTCTTTTAAATTATACATCACACTGTATTTTTGGATATTGCTTTTTTAATTCCTTAAAAAATATTTTTGTTTTATTTTCTTATCAAAAGTTTAGGAAATAAATAAACAATGCTACAAAATCTTGTAAAAAAAAATCATACGTTTGTTTATATTATTTGAAATGGCAACCATATGTACAACAAAAAATATGTGTTTGCGCCACAATTTTAATTCAGTCGCTTGCCTATTGCCAAAGAGGAAGAACTGTATGGCATGTTTTCGTGTTTTTTTAATTTCACGTGATTTCAAAGAGAGCAGAAATTTTTCACTGAGATGTTTGATAATAAGCTACATAAATTTATGCATGTTTATTTATACTTTGTAAGGATATATATTTCTTTACAAGACTTTGAAAGAAATTATTTAATAAGTACGTGAGACAGAGGTGCCAGATAATTTTGATTAAAAATCGGCATATCGGCACTTCGATTTAAAAAAATCGGCAAATTGAAATTTTCCATTTTAAATACGATAATGATATTTTTATTAATAAAAACTAACAAAACATAACAATTCAGCAATGTTTATAATATATAAAATAATGTAAAAAAAATAAATAAAATAAAAGTTATACAAACAAATTGCATTTTATTAGTACAATGGTCACATTTGCTTATCTCAATATTCGAGAAAAAAATGTAAAGCAAAGTGCAGGGAAATTTGGTATAGCCAACAATTTTATTAAGATAACGATCTCAAACATACGTCAGGTGTCACAAAGCTTCCGTTGATCTGTAACTATTCCAAACTGTAAGAAATACCCGCATTGAATCCAGAAATTTATGTAATTTAACATTTTTTGGATGCTGGACATCTTAATGCAGGGTTGGCAAATCTTGTTTTTTTTTTTTTTAACCCAGCCAATGTTTTCATTGGGTTTTATTACTGCTTTTAAATTTCGTGCAATCCTTCTTTGTTAGTACAAATAATATGTCTTATTGTTTATTATGTTTTATTATTTTGCACTCTTGATAGGACCAAGGGCGCGCAATATACTACGAGTTGCTAAAATCACTTTACACACTGCTATTATTTTATTTGTACCTTGAATTTTGATAAAAATGGAAATGGAAAAATGAATATAGGGACAAACGTGATAAAGTTATTATTTTGTGTAACAACGTTCAGCTTCACGTCGCAAAAATTGCGGAAAAAATTTAGAAACCATCACGATATCTTTCCACATCCGCCCTATTCTCTGTACATTGCTTCTTCTTACTACTTGCTGTTTTGACGGATATAACATGATTTGGCGGTTCACCGCTTCACCTATATCGAAGAAATCGAAACTAGGCTTCAAAATCGGATTGCCCCAAAAGGCGAGATGCTTTTTCTAGACGAGATTCGAAAATTACCTGAGAGGCGGCGTAAAGTCGTTAGCGCTGATGGACAATATTTTGATTTACTTGCTAATTCATTAAAAAAAAACAAACAAACAAAAATAATTTTTGGGACTAAACTATTAATTAATAACTTTACTTTTTTGTAAATACACCTTGAAAACTTTTAAATTAAATTTGTTTTATTGATTGTACAAAAAAACTTAAAATCTCACAAGGATTATTTTTTTAATAGAATACCCATTAAAGCCTGGGTAGTTTAATTGTGTTACCCAATGGGTTGCCGACCTTTGCTTAAAGCGACTTTATTAGAAATATTGAACTCCGAAGAGGGCAAAATTCTTCCGAATCACTTCTAAGAAGCTTTCTGTCTGTTTTAGATCACAAAGGATATGAAAATTGTTACTACTTGGCCGATTATTGTAGTTTAAATATTCATACGTTACTGTATCCGATTATGCGTTGAGTTAAAAACATTTGGTTATATACGAGTATGTAGCAAGTATTTCAGTCTTCTAAAAAATTGTACATTTTACTAAAACAAATAAAGTTTCAGTGTTTTTGTTTTTTGATTTCATCGAAAAATCGGCATTTTTGGAGCAAAAATTGATAAATCGACATTTTATTAATTTTAGGACAAAAAATCGTCAAAATGCCGATAAGTCGACAAATATGTCAGACCTGATGTAAGATGTTGAGTGGCACTTTTTTTGTTTTCTATCAATTCATTTAATGAAGCTGAGTGCCTTGTATGTAATCAAGTAATAAAAAATATGTTTGCATCTTGTTTTAAGCGACATTATGATAGAATACATTCTGAATTGCATTGTGTTTCTGGAAATAATAGAAACCAATTAGTATAAAAAACTTAAAGAAAATATTCGACTTAAAAATCTTTATGTTCAAAGTAGAGATGCGAGTAATTATTTAGATTGCACCACTCATAATCAAATGATTATTATTTTATTAAAAAAAATGTCGCCCTTTTGAAGATGGATTTTTTTTTAAAGAACTGTACTTGCCCATAATGCGTTTATTTGGAGAAGTGGGGACAAAAATGAGGAATATTATAAATGAAATGCCTTTATCTCGTGAAACAGTAGCACGCCGAAAGGATGATATAGGGCTATTTATGCAATGGAAAACGGCAGAATGTATAAAAATGCTAAATACTTGTCCGTGTGTTTTAATGAAAGTGTAGACATATCCGATACTCAAATGATTATTTGCTTAAGAATGGTTAATAATTTTTTAACTCATTTGAGGAGATATTAAAAGTCGAGTCCTTTTATGGAAGTGGCACTGGCGCAGCTATTTATGATGCTTTTAGCAAAAATGTTTTAGTTCTAATAGAAAAAGAAAAACGATCTGGTATTTGCACTGATGAGGCTACAGTAATGGTTGGGCGAAAACAGCGTTTCGTTGGACAATTGCTAAAAGCAGGAATAAATGTACGCAGGTTTCATTGCATTATACACCAGCAAGCGTTATTTTCAAAAAGTATAGGTCTTACAGAATCGATGAACATAGCCGTTAAAATAACTAACTGCCTAAGAGGAGGCCACAACGCACTTTCTCACAGAAAGCTAATAACGTTTCTGAAAGAAATAGATGCAAATTATAGTGACGTGTTAATGTTTACGGAGGTTAGATGGCTAAGTTGAGGAAAATGTTTAGAGGGTTTTTTCAATCTTAGATCAGAGTTAGAACTATTTTTCCAATCACAGGATTGCAGACATTTTAAATGTTTTAAAATGCCCTAATTTTCTCTATGAAAATGTCAGCCCTCCTTGCTGACATAACCCATCACATTAATAGTTTAAACCTTGTATTATAAGGTTTAGATAAAAATATGACAGAACTTATGCATGCAATAAATGAGTTTTCAAGAAAATTTTTCATTGTGAAAAATCAAATTCAATGCCAAGATTTATCCAGTTTTCCAAAAATTCAGATAGTTTTTACACAATTTCCAAATGTAGAAAAATTTGAAAAAATAAAAGAAATAAATTTTCTTTTGGAAAACTTTCAAGGTAAATTTAAAGATATCTTGAGCTTGCAATAGATTATAAACATATTTAATAATCCTTTAACGTGTTCGTTAGAAAATTTACCACATAATATAGAAGAGGAATTGGCACTGATGAGACAAGATTTCAACGGAAATGGGTGTAAACTTTTGGAAAAATATTAGCCCCAAAATATATCCGATTGTTAGGGATTCAATATTAAACCTTTTTTCAATGTTTGGCACCACATATATCTGCGAGTCTGTATTTGCAGAAATAAGCTAACAGATAGCCATATTGAGACATTGCTAAAAATGAAATGCTATCCGAAGGAAATTGATATTGATAAGTTGATGGATTTTATCAAACACTAGAAAAATTATTTAACTTCATCTACTGTTCTTTAAATAAAACTAATTTTTTGTTAAAATATTTTCGTATTTTAAAAATTCTTCACTCTAATGCTATTTCTTCTTTATATTAACATCTTTATCAAAAAGAGAGATACAATTGCATTTTTTTTGCGAAAAATAATGGAGCTTTAGAAGTACCAGTGCAAATAGCTTTTTTAATCCGCTCTTTTGTTTCCTATTGCATATACTTATATATTTTTTGTTTGGTAGACGTACATATTATTTTTAAAATTAGTTTTTATTTATAATGCAAGAAAAAACAAGTCTTTTAAGAAACAATAAATCGAAAACTTAATTTTGCTCTCACCTTTTCTTTATATTTATTTTAAATAAATTCAAAATGTAATGCAAACGAAAATATTGTTACGAAAATAAAAGTGCGTAAAAGGGAACATACACCAACATCAGGGGACTAATTCTGCCATTCGTATACGAACGAATTCTTATTTGAACGAACAACTTTTTGACTATTTTGAATTCTCATATTCGATCACTAATAAAACGGATCGATATTTCTAATCATATTATTCGATATTGAACAATAATTCGAACGTAGACTTGCGAGTTTTTACTCTCAAGCAAAGAAGCTTGCGAAGTAAACTTTTTTCATAGGAAAATTAATTAAAAAAGTAGTTGAAAATTTATTATATATTTAGACATTTTTGGTCCAAAGTGCAAAATATAACAAACAGACTTAGCGAAAAAAGTTAATGCTAATAGTTCCCAAAGAAAAGCAAGGGATAATCAACATTGGAACAAACTTAGGCTTAAATTTTAAGCCTAAGGTCTACCAATAAAAGATATAAAGTTATAGCACAAGGTGCCATATAAAGAAAAAATATTTTTTCTTATATTTATTAATAATTTTTTGTTAGATATACGCTGATCAACAACAAAAACTGATGGTGGGTCGAGTAAAGAGCAAAAATTGTGACGAAAGCAGGCTAAGAAATCCCTGGCGAAGGTCTAAAAACGTTTAAAAGTTTTCGATCGCTTTTGCCAACAAAAAGCAATAGAAGATCTTGAGATAGATCTAATTTTAAAAAATCCAAAAATGGAAAAAAATTGCTTTAACCTTCGTGAAATTTTAACTTGTGGTGCTTGTCTTCTATTCAAGCACTATAACTACTACACCACGTCACCTATTTATTTTTTGATTTTATTTATTTTTTTTTCTGTTTACAATCAACTTCATAAATTTTTTGAAAATATTATTTAGTGTTCTATTTTTTAAAACCAATTTTTTTAAACCTCTTACAACATTTAAGCTTTTAATATATTCGCTTCGAATCTAGTAACATCATTAGAATATTATACGATATCGAATAATAAAAATAATTTTTCGATTCGAATTTTATTTCGATCACGAATGCCAGAATTATACCCCAGTACATTTAAAACATTATTGTGGGATTTAGCCTATTAGTTTGTGTCAAGGCTGCCATATCACCCTGGCAATGCCGTAATTATTTGTGTTATTAACAGCGTTACCAATTGCGTGTTTAATAGTAGTATAACTTAACAGTCAATAAGTAAAGTCGTGTTAAGGCGCAAATAAGTGTTAAGTAAATTTGTGTATAAGGGGAAGTTAAATAAGTTGGACATTGTGTATAAAGCTAAATAAGATACTGTACAAATATAAATAGACAGTAAATAAAGACAACAACTGCATGTTATTTATTTCATTTAACGCAATTAAAGGAGTTCAGAGGTTTTAAAAAGGTTAAAGGTTATATAAAGTAAAATAAATGAAAATAAAATTTAAAAAAAAAATTATTAAATAAAATGGAGTGAAAAATAAAATTCCAAATACTGAAAGTAGACCGGCTCAAACGCGAGTTGACTAAATTGGAAATCTCAACAACTGGTAATAAAACTGAATTAGAAAATTATTTTAGAGGAATTTCAGCGGCGCGGCGTAAACATCGATACTCTTGAATTTGATAATGACAATGAGTACCGCCGCAACCACAAGCAGGTTGGACATTAACGCACTCCTGACTACCATGATGGAAAAATTACAACTACAAAACGAAAAACTTATGGAAAAAATAAATGCTGTAACTGTCGCACAAGAAACTTCTAAAGCTTATATCCAAAAGCTTCTGACTGAGGCACCAGAAACTTATAGTGCCGAAATTAGAAAAACTTCTAGAGCCGATAATCAAAAACTTTTCGTAGAGGTACGTGAAACTTTTTGAGCTGAAAATCAGAATTTTCTGGCAAAAATGGAAAGTAAAATAGAGGAAACTCCTAATGAGCTACGGGAAACTTCTAAAGTGACAACAGATAATGCAGTAGAGACAAGAATGTTAAACTTCGAGAAAACTGTTGACGATAATTTGTTGCGATTGAGGAGAAAATCAATAATATCCAGTGCCAACGAACGTAAACAGTGCGTATTACAGTATTGTCAACTTTATATGATCAAAACGGCCTGCGCCTATACAAAAGGCGCTAAAAAGCACTAAATTATAATTTATGTAAATATTTGTAATCAAAACGCATTGTAAAAAGCGTTAAAAGTATTTAAAAACAGAGAAAAAATTATAATAAAATTAAAAAAAAAATCTATTTCTACAAAGAACTTTTTAAATTTGAACGATTGATTAAAAAATAAAATTAATTTAGAAAAAATTAGCTACTTAAAAACTTTTTCTTCATTTTTGGGTTCAGGTATAACATTAAGAAAATACCTATCAAAGGTTTTAGGCAAGGTTGTGCTTTTTCACTGCTGTTTATCGTTGTCCCCGATTGTGTACAAATTGGTAGGACCTGGGTACTTAAACAAAGTTAAAAGACGATAGACGACATCTACCTCCAGACTCACAGACATTGCGAGATGCAATTAAAGCTGGATTCTATGCAGGTGGAGGCATACGAATCAGGCTTACGGAAAAACATCTACAAAAGCAAAATTATTTGAATTAATGCTAATAACACAATGATTTCCCGAATTGGAAATATAAATTTAGGTGATACCACGAATTTTTGCTATATCGGCAGCATCCTCATGTTGTCCGGCGGTTCCAGTGCTGGTGTTCAAAATAGATTGAAGCTAGGCAGCCAATCTTTTGGCTGACTGAATGCTATAGAGCATTATTCATTCATCTCTCCAAAAACGACTGTTAATATTTTTAACTCGTGTATGAAGTCTATTTTTATATGATTGCAGGTCATGGAATGCGGCTATAATAGATGCTAATTCCATTTAGGCATTAATAAGCCGCTGTATATGGCGCATTTTGATAATATATGTTTCTGAAAAATGTTGTGTGTGAAGAAACTGAATTGGGCAAGTTACTACTTAGCGGAACTGACCATTGAAAGGAGCTCCCAGGCAATAGATAAATAAATATTTTAGTGAATTAATTTTTTTTAATTTATTGAAATGTAATCTAGTGCAACAGCTGTTTGTCATATTTACCCTATATTAGAACAATCGTGTGTCTGGAAGGCGGAATTTTTTTTACATTTAAGTATCGCATTTATTTAAATGGGCGCAACATGTGACTGCAGAGAATTATGATTGGAACAATTTCTTTATTGTGCCTCAACTCTGCACAATAAATTTTGTTTTGTTGGTGCATTGTGAAAATCGTGTGATCCTACCTTTATTTAGGCCAATTCGACGTTTAGAAGAAAACAGATATCAAAAACGTCTTCCAAAAAGAAATCTATAGAAATATGTTTATCGAATTTAACATAGTACATATGTTGAGTTTGGATTTAATTTGTTATGTTCAGTAGACGTTTTTACTTCTTCAAAATGAGTATCAATTTCCATTGCTACAATTTTCATTGTCACAATTTTTATTGTATCATCTTGGTTCGATTCACAATTACTGGACGAGCTCGACTGAACAATTTTGGTGACCATAAGGTTTGCCAAAATATTATTAAGTTCGGCTACAGAAGGGTTGTTATTATTATTTTGTCGCAATACTGAAAAAGTATTTCCAATTTGTCCTGATTAAGAGCTTTTGTCATAATAAAGTAGACATCACTTCCTTTCTTTAAAGTTTCTTTCAAAAATAAATGAAAAGATACATATGGTGAGCTTAGTCCCACTTAAAAGGAAGGTGCCTTTTTTCATCAACAAACTCTACTCTGCCCAAGTATTCAATGAATGTTTGTTTAAATCTATGACTCCCATTGTTGACTTGGACTGCAGATTGGTAACAATTATCAGCATAGAGTGAACCGCTCTTAAGGCAATCAAAAATTTTATCAACATTTTCTATAAACTTTGATGTTGAAAATGTTAATTTTGTTGAACTTGTCTTAAATGTTAAGGCTTCGACCATGGTCCTAACGGCAGCGGAAACTGTTCTACTAAAAACTTATGTTGCAAATTAGATGTGGATTTTTTCAAAGGAATTGGGAAAAATATGTTTTGGCACATATTAGTTTTATCTCCATCTCGTACAAATCTTTAATTACTTGAAAACTGGCATTTTTATCTGGTGCTTTTAGGTCGCACTTCATCCATCCATTTCGCAAAGACTTTAACAAATTCATACATACAAAACACTTTGTCAATTAAATTCAAAAAAGGCCTTTCCAAAGATATCCCAAAATTAAAAAACCATTTTCTGTTTGTTGAGCTCTGGTCACAAACTAAGGCACACATTGTTATACAAATGGCATCTAAAGTTCCATTGAAAAATGCATACCTGGTTCGAAATATTACATTTTCCAAATGGCATCTTTAAAAAACGTATTTGCCTGAAGCGCTATTTTTTACTGGCTTTTTTATAAAAAAAAAATGACAAACTTGCTAGTTACATTTTCCTAATGATTTTTTGATAAACCTTTTTAGAAAATATGTGAAATGTAATTTTTTCCATCAAAATATGTATACCTTGTTTGATTTTCCATTGAAAACTACATTTCGTGAAGGGCATATTCAATTCGGTGCTGGTCGCTGTAAATTTATCTGTAAAACACACATAGTTTACCCGATACAAAGCAAAAAGGTCGTGCTCTATTTTTTGTTTGCTATAAAAGACAATTTTTGCAAAAACTTCTAAAATTTTAAAATAAGCAATCGAAAGCATACCTCACAAAAAACATATTTGTCCCAACGCACATACAAATTTATATATTTTAAATGAGATATCCCAACATACCAATTGGCTTGAGAATTATATTATAACAAGATTAGTAATATAAGCCTTAAACTTGAAAAATACTTTAAAACATATTGGAAAACGCTACCGTTGCAACTGCAGACAAATCAAAACGGAACCCTCGTGAAAATATTGTGTGCAAAATTACTTTAAGCTTACTCTTGTAATTGTAGAATAAGCTTACAAAATTAATATTGTTTTAATCTCTATATAGAAAAGTTTACACTTCACAATATTTTTATAATTTTTTTTTTAATAGCTTAAAAGTCCAAATATGTTTTAAAGTTTTGATAATTATTTTGACAGAAATACTACGAATGTGGACTATTTATGAGTCCTGGTGATCAAGCAGAGACATCGCATAAAAACACTTCCTAGATAAGATCGGAAGCCAACCCGACAGTCTAATGAATCTGGCTATTGTCCTGACGTCAAGGATTGATAACCTAGATAAACCATCGAGAAAGGGAGAGCCCAGTGTGAGAAGTCTCCGCCGTACAAGAGACGGACACTGGCAGATAAAGTGGACCACGGTCTCTTTCCTTTTAGGCAATCCACATCCATAAAAGTCATTTGCAGGTAGGCGTAGCCTCTATAGCCGGCGAGGATGGACACAACAGAGGCGATTCTCCGACGGTCCAGTTTCAACAGTTGGTACGAGATCCGTCAGAGGAACTCAAGACCTTGCGAAGCCGACTGGCCTCAGTAGAGAAATAGACGCTTTCGCAGGAGTTTTTCTGCGAGGATCTTCCCGCACACCTTTCATTTTAGCTCCTTCTTTTTTAACTTATAAAGTCCCATTCGCCGATTAAAGAGCTTCCGCAGGGAGGCGAAGATCCTCCATTTCCCCATTTCACCAAGGAGGCCTAGGCCTTCCTCGTCGAAATTGCAGCAATGACTACCTTTATTGTGGATATACACCGTTTGGTAACCCACGAAGTTAAGTTCCCAAATCTCGCCAATTATGATCCATGGTTCTTGGACAAGTATGAGCTTCCCAGGCCTCTCTGACAAGACGTAGGAGCAAGGCCGCCGAAGTGACTTTAGAGTGACGAAGAATACTTTGGGTGCCACAGCATCTAAAGCCACCACCATCCGAGCTGCATCCTCATCAGATAGCGGAGAGCCAATGCCGGTTAGAATCTCCATTGCGCTTAATAGGTTCTCAACAAGCTGAGAGTTTGAGATCCGACTTAAGGAGGAGAGCTGCGAGGAATTGCTATACCCGTCATTAGACGCTTCCGTGGTTGCTCACACGGGGTTCGCATCCCAGCTTGGAGCTGCAAACACGCACTGGCATCAGCCTTATAGATATTAAATGTTATTGCTCCGAAACCATAGTTGGTCATGCGATCGCGAGCGTTGATCAAGGGGAACGATTGATCATTTACAATGATAATCGCATCTCGAGCGTTGTCCTTTACCTCACTGACTTTGGCTACCATCCATTTTAGTAGGCAGGTCAATATTGCTCATTTTCAGAATCTGAAGTATCTCAGAAAGAGTAAAGGCTTTTGCAGGTATACGTGCTTTTAACCGAGAACGTTGGGGTATCTGATCTAAAGGGATAGCATCAAGCTTAGCCCACGGCCAGGCTTCCCCAATCTTGTTGATGGCTACCTTATAGAGCTCCACTGAACGGAGTTCTCCACAGGCAATCACTTTAATGTGATTTAATGCCACCCTGTATTTCGGCAACTGGGAGAAGGAACAGGATGTGAAGACATGACCCAACAAAGTCCTTAAGTAGGGCCACTTCCACCGACCTCCATTGTGCGGGATGGTTCCCCATAGGTAAGATCCTCCTTGACAGCCTCCTTTAAAGTTTAAGATGGTCCGGAAGAGACTGTACTTCTGGGCCGCTTAGACAACTTGCAACGTGTTCAGCTGATCTTTGCATCTTTTCTGCGGCAGTGGAAAGTGGGGGACGTTCACTGACATGAGACCTGGCTCATGCCAATTTACCATTATCGTCTTTCGACAAAAGAGCAGGATCGTGCTCACCCAGCTTCACCAGAGTTTTAGTAGCCGACTTCCGGTTACTATACGCTCTAACACTAGCACCCACTTTGGCGAGTGAGCCAGAAGACCTTTTGGAAGTTGAAGGGTTATTGTGGGAAAATGGCGCTTTCAACTTGTTAATCAATGTCTTAGCGCCTGTTGTACCCGAGTTACGAGATAGTTTAGCGGTCTTAGCTGCAAGTTTAGATTGGGAGCTTCTCTGACCAAGGGTTGAAGGTGCGCAGACCGGAGCTTGTCGCGAAAGTGTCTTGCGCGATTATTCGGTTCATATTTTCAATATAGACTATTTGAAGTTTCGTCAAATTCCAATACCTCTCGAATTACAATTAAAGCAAATAATTAAAAAAAGAACACACAAAACATATTTTTTTCGGAATATTTATTTCATTTATCATTATTTATTAACAATTAAAATATAGCTTGTATGATCAAAAACAATGTAAAATTTCAAAAACACATTATTTGATTACACTGGTCTACAAAAAACAAAAAATTTCTCGTCTTTAAATAAAACTATATGAAATACAATAATTTTGAATTCAAATTAGTTTTCATTTGTTTTCCATCGAGCTCAAATTTTTTTTTAGACGTGGCAAATATTTCGTCCAAAATATGGTAGTTATGTCAATATATTTCATCGTAAGTTAAAAACGACTTGACCGATTTTAATCCAAACGTTTAAGAACAAAATTGTTAATAAGAAAATATTCATGGCAAAATCGAAATTCTACTCCAACAAATTCATATCAGAGATATAGGAACTGGTAGTAATGATAAGTAAGAGCAATGACTATCCTATTGATGCTGATGATCTGAACAAAATTTTTACAACTTTACCATTGAATTCAGAAGATGTTTTGGGAATAAAGAATGATCATTATAATCTTAATCCTTCTTTTAATCATACTGCATTTGAGTTTTCATACGTCCGGCAATCCGATATTATTACCAGTTTTGCTTATGTCAAATCAAATGCAATTGGCTTCGATAACATGCATCCAAAATTTATTAGAACCATCTTACCGTCAATACTACCCTACATTACACATCTCTTCAACACCATCATTACAACAAGTACTTTCCCTAATAAGCAGAAGCATGCTAAAATAATACCGCTCCCAAATCGAACACAGAATATAGACCAATCGCAATTTTGAGTTTTTGGTCCAAAGCATTTGAAAAATTATTATGTGCCCAAATGACCGCGTATCTGAGTGAAAATAACTTGATGACAAGCAAGCAGTCAGGTTTTTGAACTCACAATAGTTGCATATCAACTTTAGTTAAAGTGTCCTAGAGCATATGACCGAATCTCGACAATGGCAATGTGAACTTTTTAGTACTACTTGACCACTCCAAGGATTTTAACACCCTTAATCATCAAATATTATCCATCAAACTAAAGAATCTTTTTAACTTTACATCAACGTCAACATCACTTTTATTTTCGTACCTTTTCAATCGCGTTCAGTCCGTGTGTACCAACAACACCATATCCATGCCTATATCAGTTTCAAACCGAGTTCCTCAGGGTTCAATATTATGACCATTGCTTTTCTCAATTTACTCAAATGATTTGCCACAACAACTACAACACTGCAATATACACATGTATGCTGATAACGTTCAGGTGTACCTCAACAGTGACTTGAACAGAATTTATCGCTGGGCAGCTAAAAATAGACTGTGTCTTAATCTGCAGAAATCAAAATGTTTGATTATTCAAAAGACATCGCAACATATTACTATCATAAAGCTATTGATTAATAATCAGCCTCTTGAGATAGTTGAAAAAGCGAAAAATCTAGGAATAGTATTTAGCAACAACTTGACTTGGTCAAGTCACATTGATACGCCTTTGACAAAAACTTATATTAAACTGAGAATGCTTTGGGTAACACAATATTACATGCCGCTTAAAATAAGAAAGCTTCTCGCTAAAACGTATTTAATTCCTGGACCATTGTATGGCTGTGAACTTTTCGGCAAGTGTGACTCTGCTAGTAAAAGAAAACTGAATATATTATACGAGTATAACAACATCATTAGATACGTTTATAGACTAAAGAGACATGAAAATATACTCATTTTCAATGCAACTTTACGGCGTATCATTCGAGAACCTAATATATATAAAAATTCTCATGTTTCTGCATAAGATCGTCAACATTATATCGGAGTGGCAATTCTTCATTAATGCAGTACGTCTTTAGAATTCTCTTTCTCCTAATATAACAAATAAGCAATGCAACACTGTTCAAAAAATGCCTTCATAAATTGTTTAACAATTAAGCCAAATATCATATTTTTTTTTGTTTTCTTTTTTATATCGTTATTTTTTTTAATATTTATATTTGTTATTTTTTATACTGCTTTTACTGTCATTTCTTTTTCAATTTACAATTTAATGTTAATTTTTTTTATTTAAATTCTATTCATTTTTTTTTACTTCGATACTCCTGCCCTGTAATTATAAGACTCTGTCTTGTTGAGCAGGATTTTAATAAATAGATAAATCACGTTGTTTTAGTATTTATAATGCAATTTTGCACTCTTGGTGGGATCAAGGCGTCATTGTGTACTATGAACTGCTAAAACTGGGTGATCGAAGCAGACTGTAATTATTTCGCTTGAATCATGCATTACGAAAAAACGGCCGAAATATAAAGACAGACATGATTAAGTTATTCTTTTGCATGATAACACCCGATTTCATGTCGCAAAAGCTTAAAAACAATTAATAGAAGCGATCAAATGCCGCATCCGCCGTATTCTCTGGCTGTTGTACTCGTACCTCTTTATACAGACTCTCTTTACATGGCATTTCGCTATAACGACCTGTTTGTATTATGGAATACATTCGCTTTAAGCGCAATTTACCTCGTTCTACGGTAAAAAAAAGTGGATTCTTCGTTTTTTTAAAAAGTGTAATGGAAGCAAACGCAACACAAATTCATCTTAAAAGGCATTTCGATTTACGGCCTACATTTGCAGAAACTATCTAGGGCGTATAATGAGATATGAGTTTATCTCTTAACATATCATCGAAACATTTTCTTTAAAGAAATAAAAAATTGTCATTAAAGTTGGAGCGCCTTTAAAGACGATAAGTTTTTCTGAGACGGGATTTGGAAGTTAGCTTGGAAGTGGAGAAAAGATCTAAGCAGTGACTTGATAAATTTGTTATTTCATTATCTGTTTGAGGTCAAAAACGAAACAAGTTAATTTGTAATCCCAATAAGTAAGTTACACCTACTTTTTGTTGTAAATAAACTACGAAAACCTTTAAATAAAAAAACCGGTTTTTTTTAATATACTACCCAATAAAACCCAGTGGGTTTCCAACACTGATGTTTTGTATCTGCACATTTATCTTATGTGTCTTATAGTTTTAGAACTTCAACCCTTTTTTCATAGAAAAAAAAAAAAAAAAACACAGTCAGCTGCGTTTAACAAAAAAAAAAAAAAAAAAAAAAAAAAATAAATAAAATAAAATTAAATAAGTGAATTTTATATTACTTTAAAAACTAATCAAATGCTTTGTTGTTCAAATGTATTCCTTGAAATAGTCACTAGATTGCAAGGGCCAAATTGCTATCATTTAATTTCAGATGTTTTATTGGTCTTTGAGCAGTAATTTTCAGTTATTCACATACCTGCACGATAAGGCAAGTAAAGGCATTAAATATAGCTGCACTTTTGGCTTATCTGCACAAAAGTTCTTGCAAAAGTTATTTGTGCAGGTAAGACAAAACTACTGTATAATTAAAACCCTTTATATTTTGACAAAAAAAAAAAACATAATAACAAAATCTATTAACAATATCACAAATACAACAACCTATTAATAGTAAATAAATAATGAGTGCACTAATAACAAAGCAGTTTATGTTTACATTAAACGAATACAGCATAAAAGAGAAACAAAAACAATCAAGAACAATTCAATTGAAAGTATCACATATTGTTTAAAATTCTCATTTAGCTCATGGAATTATTTGAATGAAAGGTGAAGATTTGGATTGGCTAAGGCAGAGCTGATCTACCCGACTCTCATGATTATTAGAGCTTCCGAATTTTCCTTGTAATTTTACATTATTTTGGCAACAAGAGCATATGAATTTTATACATTGTTAACAACAAGAGATCCAGCAATCTTCTTGTTGTCGACATCATCTTATTGAGTCTAAGAGTTCTCGAATTTCTCTTACACTTGTTATTGACCAGAAGCTGTGGCAAGAGCCCCCACAATTCTCTTGCCAATGTTGACTATAAGAGTTCCGTATTCCTCTTATAATTGCACTAGCACATTAACCGTTCCCGAAGCAGTCTCCAGCACACTACCCGTTACCAAAAGCTGTTTCCAGCACGGTACCTATTGCTAGAAGCTGTCTCCAGAACAGTAACCGTTTACCAGAACCTGTCTCCAGCACAGTACCCGTTACCAGAAGCTGTCCCCGGAACAGTACCCGTTTACGAGAAGCTGTCTCCAGTATAGTAGCCTGTACCAGAAGCTGTCGCTAGTACAGCATACCCTTTACCAGACGCTGACCACAGCACACATTTCAGACGCAGACATTACCAGAACAGTTTTGCCGCACTGCTTCCTAAATCTGTTTTGCAGTTAAGATAGATAAGTTTAATTTAAGGTTTTATCAATAAATAAGCTTTGTTCTAATATTAAATACGGAAATAAATAATCGTGTTTTTATTCAAAGCAAGCAGACCTTTGGTTTCGAACCTGGACAGACTGAGAGAAATCCCAGCTGGAAACTTAAACTGCATTATAGAGTTGTTGAGTAAATGTTTACGAAACGATTTCGATGTGACTCTGTGCCCTAATTTGAAAACTGTAATAACTAGTGGAATTAATTTTTAGTGAATTAATATTGTTACAAAAATCAGGTTGGGTGCCCCTGCGTTTATTAATACTCCATGTTTTTATTTTTTATTATATTTAATAAAAAACGTAAAAATAAACGATAAAATAATACAGAATATGTAAAAAAAATTTAAAAAAAGTTGAATACTTTTAATGTAGCTCACAAAATTCTGTGAACGACTGTATTTAACAACGTTTTATAAATTTGTTAATAACTGATCCAATCTTTATTTAACTTTACAACCTAATTCAGTCTATTAGGCATGGTGTAAGCCAGCTTTTTGGTTAATTCTGGTGAAACCTTCTCCCATTCTTCGGCTAAAATTGACTTAAGGTGCTGAACAAATTATGACGTCGTTTCTTGCGCTTATATCTTTTATATACCCACAGGTGTTCAGTAAACTTAAGTTTGGTAGATTGAAGTGGCTACTCTAACTATGATTTGACGTTATATGGCAGCCATAACCTCCCCGACATAATCATAACCTAACCTTGCAGTTCACGTTATTCATATGGGAATATCCACTATTCTGGTGCAGCTTTTCGGCATCTGAAAGAAATTCTTCTTTTAAAATATAGAGGTACATATGCGGAATAATTATTCCGGCTATGAACTTTAACCTACCGACATACACAGTAGATCTTAGGCTTTTTGTAGCTAAAGGAAAAATTAGTTTTATCCATACTTTACATATTCCAAATTTCCAAAAACGGAATGTAATGAAAATCAAATTAATTAATTAACTGTTTCCAAAATTAACAAAATTAATTAAATTATTAATAAAATTATTACAGTGCTGCCAGATAAATTAAGCACAAAATCGTCAAATATTATGGAAAATTAGTCAAAAACGTAAAAGCAGTTCATTAAGATCGACGAAAAAATCGTCGCAAAAAATGAATACAAAATTCCGTTTTCCAAGAACAAATTTTATTTTTATTGCATTAAATCATTAAAACTAAATAATTCACATTACATATCTTTTCTAATTTAACCCTTAAAGTGTAACGTTATTTTAATGTAAGTTAAAGATAACGATACGTCTAGAAAACGTATGTCTAGTATATTTTTAAAGACTTCACAAATTAAAAAATTATTTTTGTATTATTGAGACCAATTACACTGGTCTACTAAAAACAGAAAATTTTCTGGTCTAAAACTTCTGGAATATAATGATTTAAATATAAAAATATAGAGTACATTCCGTAGAATAACTATGATATACACTGTAAACCACTTTTGTTGAAAATTGGGTCGATAATAGTAGGCAACACTTTACCAACTATTTTCGACCTAATTATTTTACACAAATTATGTTCAATTCTCCACTCTTTGAAATATCTCAATTTAAAATTAAAAACCATTTTAACAAAAATTCTTAAAAATGATTAATTATAACTTATTCGAAAGAAAGTAATTAACCGTCTTTTCAGTCACAAAATGATAGCACATAATCTGCAAAAAACGCCCAATTTATTGATATTCCCCTCTTTCAATATTATCTCCGTTTAAATCCAATTGTATATGTACAAATATGTGTCAAACTTTCTTCTATTGATGTTTCTAAAAATTTTAAAAATGTATTAGTCATAGAAAATAGGTCAATTAATAGAGTTACAAAACCAGGTTGGGCACTCCTACGTTTATTACATTGCTAAATTAAATAAACAATAGCCGCAAAAACAACTATGTGTGCTGTTTACAAATAACCAAATTGACAACACCAAACATTAGTAGAAATAAAATAAATAAAAATAGAACGGCAGCAACAATAATTAAGCAGACAAGAAAACAAGTAACAGACAATAACAAACAACAACAAGTATTAAGAGCTGAAAGAAGTGGATGTTCACATTCGCATTCGAAACAGAGCTGCAAAAGTATTGATAGTCGGACCACTCAATAGTCTCGATAGTATGCAAAAAAAAACTATCGATACTATCGGATTCTTTTGGGTGCTACTTGTGGGAACAATATTAGAATTTAAGTGAAAGGGAAAGAATAATAATAAATATACAGTGTCGAAACAAATAATAGGGACACTTGTTTTTGTCCAGTATGTCATGAATTCACCATGTCACCATGAATTGCTCCAAAACTAAAGTAATTAATAAGATCCAGTGAAAGAAAACTGCAGGGATTATGAAAAGACAGCGTAGAACAACTGTCAGTTTCGATAAATTTTTAATTCGTACTTCAAAGATTAATCCCTTCAAGTTATCAAAAAGCCTCAAAAATGAATTTATTCTCCTGTTTCAAGTCGCACAATAAGAAAAAAAAAGAACTTATGGAACCTAGACTTATGGGTAAGAATCATCGAAATGTATCATTTCTCAGCAAACGGAAGCAATACCTGCCACGTAATAGCCATGCTATGGTCTGACGAAATGAAGATTAATTTGTTTGGAACAAATGCAAAATCGTATGTCCGAACATATTTTAGTTACAATTCATACTTTGAGTTTAATAAATAGAAACTGTTAAACTATGTCCATATGTAACTATAAAAGGTTAAAGACGTCTAACAACCTGCGTCGAATAAAGTTTTGCAAATGTGACTTTGACTATGTACATTTAGTGACCTCCATATTTACTCTTAGAATTTGACGATAGTATCGATAGTGAAAAAAAAACTATCGATGGTCAGCCAAAGCAAAACTATGGATACTATCGATAGTACTATCGATTGTTTTGCAGCTCTAATTCGAAATGGAATCTACCTGAAATATTGAGAGGTTCGAGAGCTTTCGAAGTGTTGTTTATTCAGCCATATAAAAAGCTCATCGGTGCGAGCAACGATTAGTTTATGTGTTGTAAACTCAAAGAAACAGTTTGTTTGATGTAAACTCAGCGAACGAGTTATTGGTTTCAACTCAGTGAGAAGAGAGTTTAGTGTGGTTAAAGTCTGGTTGAAGAGGTTGTGATCGAACCTCAGTTGTACCTATAATCGGGTTGGAATATCTTTAAGTAGAAAGATCTGTAGAGTAATGTTGTTGTTGTTGAGAATAAAAAATGTTATCGCTTGTAATAAGGTTACAAGCAGTGGTACACAAGACTGTGTAAATAAAGGATTTTAATTAAAAACTAAACACAAGAATTATTTTATTTTAACTACAATCTACGAACTCATAAATACACGTTTTTAAAAAGGTTTAGGCGTGAGTTGGCAAAATTGGAGTTGCCAGCAACTGCTATCAAAGCTGTTGTATAAAGATTTTTAGCGGCGAGGTAGTAACTTGAATACTCATGTATTTCATGATGATGAGGAAGAACCTGAGCCGCATGCCGCCGCAACCACAATCATTTCGGATCCTTGTCCATTGCTTGCTGCCATGATTGAAAAACTTATGGAAAGAAAATTTGATAAGACTTCTACTGAACGACAGTCTGTGGCTGATGCACACGAGAATACCAGAGCTGATAACGTAATACTTTTGAAAAAGATCGAAAGAAACTTTGAAGAAACATCCAGTGCGAAAAACGAGAAGCTATAAGAGGTATATGAGGCAGCTAGCAAAAGAGTTGAGGGCGTCGAAGCAAGACGGCCAGTTGGAAGCAAAGCTGATGATGAAAACTTATCTGGAAAAATTGAAAAGATGACAGAAAACCATGAGTCCTCAAGCAAAGAAGTTTATGGCGTTGAGACAACAGTGCCAAATGCTGCGAAAATTGAAA
Organism: Wohlfahrtia magnifica; assembly: GCA_023159175.1. Taxonomy (NCBI): domain Eukaryota; kingdom Metazoa; phylum Arthropoda; class Insecta; order Diptera; family Sarcophagidae; genus Wohlfahrtia; species Wohlfahrtia magnifica. The sequence goes on along the minus strand of JAKWBJ010000359.1, from coordinate 40,520 downwards.
AAGAATTAAAATTGATTAATGAGAGTGATACACCAACGGCAAATTCCGTAGCTCAAGTAAAACTTAAAGCCGATCTTGCTGTAAATGCTGCGCTATTCGTCGAAGATCGAGCAGAAAAGCATGGGACAGATGTTAAGGTTGTAATTATGGAGACCATTAACAATATACGGCAAGCGAGTGTAAGCGTTGATGAGGATTAGGCAGCTGCACAGATTAGTGACCCAATACTAGGAAAGAATATGGCGGCTAAGGAAGAACACAGAGGGCTTGACCTAAACGAGTTGTCAGCCGAAAGCTCTATTATGAAAACTTATTCGGCTCAGTGAAAGAGTTTAGCCCTGATTGATGGGTGCTTATATCGCAGCTGGGAAGAAGTAGGTGGCAAAACAGTTTCCAATCAAGTAGTAGTGCCTACCTCCAAGATGAATGAAGTTTTAGGTAAGTTCCATAACGGACCTAGTGGAGTACATCTTGATATAACGAAGACTCTGGAGGAGCTTAAACAACGTTTTTATTTTACGTTTTAGAAGTGGTCGATTGGATAGCAAACTGCACACAGTACCCGGCAACTAAAGGCCCAGTAAGAAGAAGCCAAGGTCACCTACATCAGTACAACTCGGGAGCCACATTCGAGCGGATAGCGTTGGACGTAGCAGGTCTTTTTCCTGTGAGCAACTCCGGAATTCGTTATGTCCTACTTCAGCAAATGGCAGGAAGTGTATGCTATACCCAATCAAGATTTACATTTCGATCAGGGAAAAAATGTCGTGTCTGGCATTTTCAAAGAAATGTGTAAGATATATGGCACAAAGAAGACTAGAACGACGCCGCTACACCCGCAAGCGGACGGAATGGCAGAACGATTCAACCGAACTCTAGAGGAATATTTGCGAAAAGTGGTTAGCGGGCAACAAAAAGATTTGGACAAACACATTCATAAATTTCTATTAGCTCACCGATCAGCTCTCCACGATTCAACGTCTAGATCACTCGCCAAGATTCTTTTTGGAGCTGAGTTAAAATACCTAGTGACTTAGAGTATGGAGTCAAACCTACCGCGGATAAAAAGCCACTTACATCGAGAAACAACAAAGTCTCAACGAGCTTCATGAATTCGTTTGCTAACGAATAATACTAACCAGCGATAGAATAAAAGCCAGATACGATCGAGCGGCAAATCTGTGGGCTTCCAAGAGAGACAATTAGTACTGCTTTATAACCCACAGCGAAGGAAAGGACAATCTCCCAAATTGCAGTCTAAATGGGATGGATCCTACAAGGTAATGAAGAGATTGAACGATGTAGTTTACCGAATACATAAACACTACAGCCCAAGAACTAAAATGAAAGTAGTATAGATAGAACGATTGGAAAATAATAAGAGAGGTAGTGTTAAAGCCTATTCGGGAAAAACAGGCTTAAATGGGCGGTAGTGTTACAAAAATCTATCTATCTTATAACTACGATCGGGTTGGAAGATCTTTAAGTAGAAAGATCTGTGAAGTAATTGTTGTTGTAAACAAAAAGAGTAATTGAGAACAAAAATTGTTATTGCTTGTAAAAAGGTTACAAGCAGTGGTGCACAAAACTGTGTAAATAAAGGATTTTAATTAAAAACTGAACACAAGATTTATTTTATTTTAACTACAATCTACGAACTAGGTTTTAAAAGGGTAAAACGTAACAATAGTAAAGTCGACGCTTATCAATTATAGATATCCACAGAATCAGTTCTTCCAAATACTCTTTTTTATGAAGCCTGAAGAAAGTCTGCGCGTACAAATGTGGTTAATTTATTAAATTTTAACATTTTTCTGCCACATACTTATATATTTTTAGTGGTTTTTGGACAAATATGTTTAATATTCTTACTTGAAGTATATTATAAACATTTAAGTATATATAAACATTTTTATAAGCAAAATTGTTTTTTTTTTTTTGTGCAAAATCAAGCAAATTATGTGTGTTTGTTAAAAATAACTATAAAATAAACAACACAAAATTTTCAACATTAATTTAGACAATATATGATTCAAAATTTCAACTAATGTTTTCGATTATAGTTATTGTACACTTTATTCCGACGTTCAAAGTAAATTTATCCTTGTTGTTTTGCTGTTACTTTTAAGTTTTTTGTATCTAATTGTGTAGCCTCCTCTGTTTGTATGCTTTTCGTTCACAGACAACAGATAGGATTGCGATTAATTAATAAATATAACATACCCATAGTGATTTTTTCAATTTTTAAGCTTATATTAAAATCTACCAAAATTCTATTTACCTACCATCCTGTCAAACGCACAATTTTCTGCTAATTTTGGTAGAATTTTACTAATAGTGTCAACACTGTTTACATGTAGTGAGCAAAAGAGCAAGAAAATCTGATTTTGTTCTCTGCTTCTTTAACAAAAACAGAATTTACATTTGCAAAAGTTAAAAAGAAAGCAGAGAAATAGTTTATTAGTCTTATTAGCAACTTGTCCACCGTATCAACAAGATGCAAAAATTTTTATTTTTCAAAAATGTACTGTGTGAAACATCCTCATATTAAATAGTCTTTGCTCGCAATAACAATGATTCATTAGTATAAGTAGTAATGAGTATGTATCAAACGTCGTGCTCATACCCATAGCTACTACAATTAATTAATTTCTCAGAATACTCATAATACTCATAAATGATTCGCATGATTCATGAATACTTATGAGTATTATTAATATAAGAATTGAAAATTCAAAAGAAAAATTGAATTTGTAAAAAAAATAATTTTACTAGTTGCTAATTTTTTTAAATTAATATTATTTATTACCTGAATGATATTTTGAAAAAAAAAAAAAAAAAAACCCCAATAAAATATATAATTGCACATTTTCAATTATTTAAAAATCTGGGAAGAAGCTACTTGCAATAAAATTATATTGCAATACTCAATTAACTTTTGGAAAACCTTTTACAAAAAAGTAACAATTGAAATTTTGGAAAAACAATCCTTTTAAAAGCTACCTGCAATAAAATTTTGATACATATTTTACTACATATTTGGTGGCACTTTTAAAAAGTGACTCATGAAAAATGCATGCAATAAGTTTTTATTTCAAAAACTGTATTTAATGAAATGATATTTTAAATAAGATCGGAATCGGATTGTTTTAGTTACAGTCAGTTTATTAAAATCGCATTGTAAAAACAGTGTTTCACGAAAAGCAAGTTGTAAAAGAATGGACGACAATATTGAGATTGATTAATAACGGCGCAAAAAAGCAACTTGGGTAGTTTTTGCTTAAATTTTAAAGGCTGACGGAACAATTTCAGATGGTTTTGTATGCTGCCGCTTTTGTAAAACATATTAAAATATAATGGAAAGCAGACATCTAATTCAAGCCACTATAAGTGCTTAAATGCCTACCAAGTGCATCTATAACAAGGATAAATGAGGAGTATAAACAGGAAGCAATTGATGCCTAAACAACATGAGTGATTGAAGACTATCGTACCTTTACTGCAATTGAAGGCACAGGACTTCGCAAAATTGGAATTTTTTTTTTAATAATCAGATCATATTATGGCTTAAATATCCACACTTTCACGGAGAATAACAAAAACAGATCAGGAAAAAAGAAAGAAATAAAATCAAATTTAGCAAAAATAGTCAATAACGAGAATCCGTAACCATTAATCTTTGGTAAGATAATTACTCAAAACGAAATTTTTTGTGCGCCACTGGATTTAAAACAATAAAACAGCAAATTAACTGATATTGTAATAGGAATGAAATCCACGCACAGTAGTGGACATTATCACTGTAAATTATAAAATTTACTTAGTGAAAAAAATTTACTTAGTAAATCTACAACACATCATTTTCGTAACGGGCAGAAGAAGCAATGTTAAAAAAGCTCTGGAAAACTACAGACGGTTGAATTGTTCCAGTCATTTATTTTCCAATGTTCTGGACTCTGAAATGGAATTTACAGGCAAACTAACAGATATCATTAGTTTTTGCAAAAAATTGTGAAATATTCATTGAAGAATTATTGCCCTACAAGATGTAATTTACATTATGCCTTTTTAAATCAATACCATACAACTGGATAAATTCTAACCAATAGTTCAGAGGCATTATCAGATTATAAAATATAAATGTTTTAATTCGGCAAAGCCTAGTTGAGCTATGTGCCTGTTTTGATTTCATTTTCAAAAAACTTCCAGGATGCAATTTTTCATCGTTGTTTTTTTATACCATCGACTAACCGTCACTAGGAAATTTGCAAAGTTAATGAAAATTATGTTCAACCAATTTTGACTTTAAAGACAAACATTTTGAAAATGTTAAATTAGATTTGGGTTTCAAATTTGAGCATATGGCACAAAACTGCTTTTTTTGTATCCACCAGTAAAATCTGAGCTAGCAAGTGATCGAGATGAAATAAAAGAATTCTGCATTAATGAAATTACAAACTACAGTAGTTTACACGATTTTACTAAAAAAAAATTCTCAACTTTAATCTTTTGAGATACATATTTATTAAAAACGAAAACCGTAAAAATAAGATCAGTTTAGAAAGAAAATTTAAAATGTAGGGTTTTACATCCTTTCTTATATAAAATCGAATTTGTTCTTATGATACTCCACAATAGTAGTCGTCTATTATATTATGTCCCAAAAACTTTGATTGTTTTGCTCCAAGAATTTTATATCTTGCTGAACCGTTCACCATACTCGTCAATTATATTTCCCAGGATCCAGATGGGAATGTTCGTTCGAAGTTCTTCAGTAAATCACTTTTTTATTTCCTAAAAATTCCCGAACAACAAGTCTAAGAGTTTCAAACAGCCTGTTCATCGCCGACTAAGAGACTTTAAAATTTTTAATCATTAGAAATTTTATTAATTTGAATACACTGTAACTGTGGTTAGTAGGTTCTCTCTAATGATTGGCTTACCGACTTTTTTTTATTAAAATACCAAGAGTTAAGGATCAGCCTACAATTTGTGCAAATCACATAAGGGTATTCTTGATGAAACACCGGAAAATAATGTAAATAAGCACTTCCAAAAATTTTTGTAATAGGGAATGCTTGCTTGGCATAAACAACTTTACCACAAACATAGCTAAGCCGATTTGGGTTAACTGTACACGCTCTATATGACATCTTATTGAATGAGAAATGAAAAAAGGTAAAAGTTTTTAATTTCATACAATTACAATACTAAGTTTTATTGAATAAAATATTTTTAAAACGTCGAAGTATATTTTGTTTAGATGAAATACAATTAGTTTAACAACCAAATATACATCTCTCAAAGCATTACATAACTAATTTTAAGAAAAATTCAATTCGAATTCGAATGTACTTGAACAACTACTTAAGTAATACTAAAGGGTTTCGCCAAATATATATGTATATATTTTTTTTTGAATATGTTATAAAAAAAACTACTGAATATTTTCTCTTTTTTTTATTTGAAAGTACAACCCTTCCGGTTAATCATGGAAAATAATTTCATTCAAATGGCTGCCTCGGCTGGACATGCAGTAGCCTCCACGATCGGTTCAATTTTTAAGCACATTATCGATTGTTCGCAGATACAACAATGGTTTCATGGTATTGTCCTTTAAAGCGTCAATTGTCTCTGGCTTGTTGGCGTAACACTTATATTTGACGGCACCCCACAAATAATAGTCCAACGGTGTCAAATCGCAGCTCCGAGGTGGCCAAACGACATCAGCTCTGCGGCTGATAATGCAATCTTCAAAAACACGGCGCAAAACATCGAGTGTAGCTTCGGCTGTGTGGCACGTAGCGCCGTCCTGTTGAAACCAAATGTTGCTAATATCCTCCTCTTCAATTTTTGTGAACAAAAATTCGTTCAACATGGCCCGATAACGATCGCCATTGACTGTAACGGCCACTCCTTGCTCATTTTCGAAGAAAAATGGTCCAATTATGCCTCTGGACCAAAATCCGCACCAAACAGTGACTCGTCTTGGGTGTATCGGCTTTTCAATGTATGCGTGCGGGTTTTCTGTGCCCCAAATGCGACAAGATCAAAATAAGCTTCATCTGCAACATTACCATGATTCTCAAAGTAATGTCGCAATATTTCGTTCAGCGCAAGGATAAAGCTAATTATCTGTCAAACCAGACATGAGCTAAGTGTTACCATTCACGAAATAAGCACTAGTGGAAAAAAAACGTTAGATGGCGGACCCTTTATATACCAGTGCCGTCAAAACCATTACGTGGCGTAAATTGATTCTCTTTCTCTCTCACCATATGTGCTCATACCAGTGTGACCATATTAGCTTTTTTTAGGCTAAATTTAGCTTTTTTATGTTATATTTAGCTTCGAAGTGAAAAAACAATAAAATTGTTGCTCCACAGAAACAAAAGCTTTTGCATTGCTTACATGCTTATATTAATTAGTAATTAGTAAATTCATATTCATATGAGTTTGACAGAAAAGTTGAAAATATTTTTTGTTGCCCTTTCTTTTTTTGTGTTAATTAAAATAAATGATACATAGGGTTTTGTGTTTAGTCCTGTTCGTAAATGCATAACTGTACTGCATAATTATATTTAGCTCTTTAAATCTCCTTAAATTCACTATTTACTCTAAAATTTGTTTATGCAAATAAAAGGCAGTGCTGCCACAATTTTATATGCATTGATAGCGCATAATTTAATTTTCTGTGGTAAAAGTTTGAAGTCGTGATGTGTCGTGTTACCTTCAGAAAATCATTAATATTTCTTAATTTTAAACGCCGTTTAGTGAATAGAAGAAGTGCAACATTTTTTGTTAGAAAAGAAAATGCCAAAGTAAATAAGCAAGAAATTAATTTGATAATAGATTTGTTTCTTTTAATGTCTTAAAAAGTGTTAGTGTTTCGTACTACCTTATAAATCGGATAAAAATAATTCCATTATTTTATCAAATGGAGTACTTGTTTAAAAGATGATATTTCAATTCACATTTCAATGGAATTTTTAAATCGTCGCTATATTATAAGGGAAAATAATGACAACATTAAACGAAAGATATCTTAATTAAGGTTAGGCTATTACAATGCCAATGAACATTTTTGATTTACCGATTTCAATTCACGCACCCTTGGGACTGGATTCTACTTTTTTTTCAGGTTCTGCACAACTCTTGTAAATATAAAATAAAATATTAGCCAATGGCTAATAATAAAATTGACTAAATAAAATCAAAATTTACCAAAAAAAAAATTTCTACAACCTTATTTAAACCTAACTTTACTCATCCGGTGTTTCCAGAGAATTTATAAACATACTGTAACTGACAAAACTGTTCACGAATCGATGAAATTTTAATTTTTGTATGATCTGATCTATATTGAAATGACCTGGTAACATTTTCATTTTGTAAAGTTTTAAGAACTCTAGTTACTGTTATCAGGTAACTCGCATTTAAAATAACGGAACTTTTGTAAGCTTGTTTGATAGCACAGTGGAAACAGTGAGGACACCAATGACAGCTCAAAAAGCGAAAATTAGCTGTTTTTTCTTTGTTTGCAACAATTTACAACTAAGCTAGAGTAAAAGAAAAAGCAATATTATTTTTCATAAAAAAATAAAGCAGTGCGAAAAGCACAAAATATAAATATATGCTTTTTCGTATGTGTATTCAAAAAAAGTAGTAAATAAAAATAAAATTTAATGTAGTAAAATTGGATTGGTTGTGATTTTTTTAAGGTATACAGAATTTTCTGTTTTATTTAATGAAATAGATGTACTTTTTTCGTCTAATAAAGGTAAGTAAAAAATTTGGAATAAAATTTAACATTAATTTTAACAAAAATATTAACATTAATTTTAACAAAAACATTAATTTTAACAAAAACATTAATTTTAACAAAAACATTAACATTATTAATAATAAAGCAAAATAAAAAATTTTACAACTCAACTCGATAAAAAGAGATAGCTATATTATGTTAATATTTACTATGTCGTGTATCCCTACTGAGTTGTAAAATTTGTTGTACGGTTGTTGTTATTTTTGTTGGTGTCACTGTATTCACTGTGTTTTAAAGCAACTAAAAAGATACACGTGTAAACAGTTTTGTCCGCTAATAGATTTAAAAAAATATATATTTTAAATTAAATTTACTCTAAAGAAAATTAGGTAACTATAATAAACTAAATTGCTTAAAAAAATGTAGTAGTTGTTTTACTCTCCAGTTACTTTATAATGGGAAAAGCTATAAAACCTGTTTTGAAGAAAAGTATCAAAGAAAATAGAAAAAAATGTGTTTCATACCGTTTAATATTACAAAAATATAACGTTTCAATGGGACTTGTTACTAAAATAAAAGAACAAAACAGTTGGGTAGTACCCGAAATTTTGGCGGCCGTCCTCAGAAGCTATCTCTGGCTATTACCTGAATAGCCAAGCGTCTAATTGTCTCAGGAGCAACTATTACTGCAGTGGAGACTATTGTAGTACCAAGAGGGACACATGAAGTGTAAGTGATAGAACGATGTGCAGGTATTTTAAAAATAACGGCCTTAAAGCAAAAACAATTATTAAAAACCCATTATTAAACGAAAGCCACCGTAAGGCGAGACTATAATTTGTTAAAGTGTATGAAGGTTTCTCTATTGATAACTGGGTGAAAGTTACTTGGTCCGATGAAACTAAGATTAATCGCGTGTGGTCGGATGAACGTAAATGGACATGGGTTGATACACGAGTTCGTGTACAAGAGCGCAATATATGTCAAACTATTAAAATCGGTGGTGGATTGCTAATGGTCTGGGGATATATTCGTGGCAATGAGCTCGGTGTACTTCGGCGCATCAATGGTATTATGCATGCCACAGATTACATTACCACATCAGAGGATTATAATCTTCCAAGCTTGGATATATTCGGAATCGAATGTGGACAAAACAATATATTCATGTAAGATAACGACCACAGCAAAAATTATCAAGCAATGGTTTTTAGATAATGAGATAAAACTGCTTGAATGACCACCCCAGGCCCCAAATTTAAACCCTATCGATCACCTTTGGGCGATTTTGAAACGAAGTATTCTTGCCGAAAAAGACCGTCCGAAATTTTAGATGAATTATGGGAGCGTGCTCTTCCAGCATGGCAAAATATAAGTCCCAATATTTTAGAGTACCTCGCGAAAAGCATGCCAGAAAGATTAAAAGCTGTAAAGAAACACCGCGGAGGATAAAAGCGATAAAAGTTTTCACAGACAAATTAGTTTTAAAATGTATTATTTTTAATTACATAATTGAAATATTTTGAGTTTATTTATTTTCTTAGTTGTAAGTTTGATAAATCTTCCGAAATATTTCAATCTTTTTTAAATATGTAAATATATTATTATTAAACAATTAAAATTCCAGCGTAAAATCTTTCTATGGATAGTTTTGCCTTCTAGTGTATATTATTATCGAGGTTAACATTTCCCTTTATTCCAAACCTATCAGTTTTTGAAGTATATGATGACTGTTGGCGATAAAAAATTGCTTTTTCCTCGTCTCCGATGTCTAATAAAAAACAAGAAAAACATCCCCTACCTCATTTTTGTAAGTTGGATCTATGTATTAGTCCTTTTAATTTCAACAAAATCGGTTCAGTCGTGTGATTGGCTCATAAACAAACTGAATAAACAAAACCATTTCTTAGTTTTATTCGCATACTTTTAATAAATTTTTAATATTAAGTGACAACTCATATGACTTACTTGACCCGTTTTCCCCAGGTTAAATTTTGAAAAACAGCATAGCCTATTTCGTTAACTGAATCTTAGTGTCATAGCTTGACATTTGCAAAAGCTACGTAGCCAAGAGGACATCTATCTCTATGTGTGTTGGCGATTTCTTGCAATTTCATACAAAAAAGAGACCGTGTTGAGTTCGCAAAAGACATTGCGAGGCTGAATCCGATCCCTCATTCACCAAAAGGATTATTACTGGAGACGAGACGTCGGTTCGTGAGTACGACACGCAATCCAGACATCAGGCAAGTGAATGGCGTTCACCAAATGAGACGAGACCAAAAAAACGTCGTTTTCAGTCAAAAAGAAGACAATGCTCACGATTTTCATGGATTACAACGGTCATGAATTTTTACTAAAAGGCCAGACAGAAAGCAAACAGTATTATTCAGACGTTATGAGACGTTTGCGTGAACCAATTCGCCGAAAGAAACCAGAATTGTGGGCAGAAAACCCGTGGATTTTGCATCATGATAACGCACTGTCCCACAGTGCCATCATTATTCGAAATTTTTTGATGAAACATGCAACAAACACAATACAACAAACACCGAATTCACCTGATTTGGCTGCTTGTGACTTCATTCTGTTCAATCGAGTTAAAAAACAATTAGGGGAACGCGTTTCAGCAGCTGAGAGAAAACAATAGAAAAATCGCAGGAAGCACTGATGGACGTACCGAAAACCGAATATAAAAAATGCTTCGAGGATTGGATCAAGCGCTGGTATAAGTGTGATGCAGTCGATGGGGATTACTTTGAAGGAGACAATATAGATTTAGATGAATAAACTTGTATTTTTAATTTTCTTTACAAATTCCGGGAACTTTTTAATCAAGGATATGGAGTTGAGAAATGTATAAACTAAAAATTTTGTACATTAATATATTACATTTGTTCAATTAATAGTTTGATATCTAGGTTGAAAACATAAACACTTGTTTTTACTTTAGATTAAAAAAAAAACAATTTAAAATTTTAGCTTATTTTTTTACCCGCAAACAAAATTTGTTAGCTTTTTTTTTGATTTGGCTTTATATCATTTTAAAATATGGTCACACTGACTCACACATTGAACAAAAATAACAACAGAGAATTAATCTCTTAAAACACATTCAGCAAATTGTTTAATTAAATGTTTTTCGGTAAACCCAAATGTTTAGTTTGTCAATAATAATTAATACAAAATACATTTCAATATTTTATTAGTATATTTCTGTTTATATTTAATTTTTTGTGTCGCTTTTATTATTGCCATAAGTGTGGAACAAGGGAGACTTCCATCAATCAATGAGCTGCACCTGATTTGTTTATTTTTAGGCATTGAAAGGGAGCCTCTAACGTCGACACAGATTAGTTAGAGAAGTTTTTCATATCGAGAATACTCATAACCACTCCCTAGCAATGTTATGAGGTGATACCACTGTTGAAAATTGTTAGATGTCTGCCCAGGGATTGAACCGAGGACTTCTTGGCTGCCAGGCGGGAATCTTACCTGTTATACCACAGCGGTGTATGCTTACAGCAATATAAGAAATAGTAGTGTATATAGTATAAATTACGATCGAATACCGTGATCCTAAAACTATGGCCATTGAAATTTTTCTCTACACGAACTTGCACTAGATATCGAATACGGTGATTTGCCCCTAGCCCGGACAAATGTTTGATTTTGATCTCTACTGTCAACAGTTAAAAAGATTGAAACAAGCAATTCAATAAAAACGGCCAGAATTGACCAACAGAAAAGGTGTTGTTTTGCATTATGACAACGCCAGACCGTGCACATCTTTGATGAGAGACAGCATGGCTGGGAAATGTTGACGCATTCACCATACAACCCCGACCTTGTACTTTCATATTATCATTTGTTTCGATCTCTGTGGAACTCTGTTATGATGTAAATTTAAATCTCGCAGATTCCTACAAAACGCAATTTGATTAGTTTTTCGCTCAGAAGTTCCAGTGATGAAAAAATTAGTTAACTCCAAAATGGTGAAAAGTTGTTCCTCATTTTCACTTTCTTCCAGGATACTTTCTATTTTTTCTCCCGTCAAATATTTAGATACTGAAGGGTGTGAAGTTAGCTTCTTAAGTTATATTCTTTTTTTACCATTTATGTAATTTTAATAGGGTCTGTTAATTTAAAAGTAAAGTAATCAGATTTATCGAATATTGTATGTGAACTTTTTTAAGTATATAAATTGGCAAATCATATAATATTAAGAATGTTAAAAAGAAAATCGTATGTCGTTAGTCTTTTGACGTAGGATATTGCAAATATGTGCGTAAAACTATTTCTGTAACTTTATTTTGTGAGGAGTTTCCCGAACGGTTTGTCAAAACAACTGCATCAAAACGGAACCTAACACATGACTGAAAAGATCCGGGCCTAATAAAGAAAACACTTTTTTTGTTGAAAATTTATTTATCAACGTAATCTCCATCAAGAGCAATCAATCATTCCAGCGCAGCTCTAACATTTCAATACCACTTTTCTACGATTTTTGTCTCAAAATAGGCCTCAGTTTCAGCGATAACCTCTTCATGTGTGCGAAATTTATTACCGGTGAGCATTTTTTAAGTCTGCGGATAGCCAGTAGTCACTGAGAGCTAAAACTGGCGAATACGGTGGATGTGCAGCAATTCGGAGTACAACTCATGTAGTTTTGCCATCATCAACACGTTCTTGTTTTTGGTCAACAGTGAACAAACGCGGCACCCACTTTGAACAGGGCTTTCTCTCAGTCAAATGCTCATGCAATATAAAGCCAACACTTTCTTTTGATATCTTTACGATATCACACAACTTAATTTTTCGATCATTCAAAACGATTTTGTAGTTTTTTTTTTATTACTTCTGGTATTAACGCCTTATTTGGACGCCCACTGCGCTCTGCATCATCGACCACGTTTGAAGTCAACAAACCAACGTTTTATTGTTGTTTCTGATAGAGCGGAGTGCCCAAAATATCTTTCAAACCATTGCTTCGCTTGAATGGTATTTTTGCCCATCAAGAAGCAGTATACAATTAAAACAAGAAATTGTTTTTGACCCATTGTTCTGAAAATAACTAAAGTAGAGTCATTTATTGTGCCCAGATAAATCACAAACCCATTGTTCTGAAAATAACTAAAGTAGAGTCATTTATTGTGCCCAGATAAATCACAAACTAAAGGGTGGTCCGACTAAAACGCATCATGTTAATTGTAAATAAAACAAAACGTTTTTAGAGAATCATCTTAATACTTTTTATTATGATAGAAGGATCTATGACGATTATGTGCGAAACAAAATATCGGCCAAATGCTCGCCAGGGCTTCGGTGGCATACCTCTATCCGTCGGTCCACATTTTCAATAACTCCGAGACATACTTGATTGAGGTTAAATGTCGATAATGTGCCGAATTATCTCATTCTTTAGCTCTTGAATTATTCTTCGCTTTTTCTTTTAAATATCCCCAAACAAAGAAGTCCAACGGTGACAAATCACATGATCGTGGAGGCCAATTAACATCGCCATGACATGAGATAACACGACCCAGCAAAAGAGCCATTGTTTCGTTGGCTGTGTGGCTAGTGGCACCATCTTATTGGAACTGCATATCGTCCATGTCCACATCCTCAATTTCTGGCCAAAAGACCGTTATCATCTCGCAATAGCGAACACCATTCACGGCAACTGCTTGGCTCGTTTTAAAATAAGTAGCCCGATGACGCCGACAGCCCATAAACCGCATCAAACAGTCATTCTTTGAGTATGCATCGGCTTTTCAACAATCACTCGTGCGGCAATTCTGCTTGTTAACGAATCCGTTGGGGTGAAAGTATGCCTTGTCGCTGAAGATGAATTTCTTTGTAAAGTCACCATTCACTTATGTCTGTCAACTAAACATTTGGCGTATTTGAGTCAATTAAACCTTGTGTGTAAATTCAATCTTTCATTTAAAATTCGCATTAGTGATGTTTGTGAGATGTTCAATTGTAGGGCACGACGGTCGAGGCTGAAGCCATTCTGCCACACTATCGCGAATAACAGCAATGTTTCCGCAGAACGAACTGGGCGAGCATGTACAGGTGTTTCTACATTTCCTACAGACCCGGTCTGTTCATTCTAGTTGTGCGATCGGTTGAAGACCGTCACATGGAGAGGTCTGAGGCAGAGGCGAAGAAGGTTAGCATTGTGTCGACGAAGCGATTCAAGTGTGCTGTTTCGGTAGTTGTTGCTGCTGATGATAACTTGGCAGCGTAAGAGGGTTCCTATTGATGCTGTTGGTGTTGGTGCAGCCGACATGAAGGCTGCTACTAATGCTTTTCAGGAGGTGGTGTTTGGCGAAAATTTGGACGCGGCGGTCTTGAAAAAGATTATTAACCGGTCGACGATGTATGAAGAGCTTATCATGTAGCTCCTAGTTCCGAATGAGCGTTTGAGAAGCAGGCTGGATATACTCCAGTCGTCGAGATTCGCATAGCCGACGTCTATCTTGCTGGCCTGCCTCCCGCCCAGGTTCCCGTCATAGTTCCTGCTGTAGGTGTGAAGGCAGTTGTTCCTCCCAGGCCTGCACGCAAGCCTGTTGATTCGGAATAATAAAGGCTCAAAGTTCAAGTAAGTCGTTAATAAGGTCGTCGAGCAAGTCGGACCCACTCTTGGAGTACGAGTGCACGAGATGAGCCACTAGAGAAGAGTAGTGGTGGCGTCACACCGTCGGTGGCGGAAAGATCAGGGATTGCGTCGAACAAAAAGTTTGAGGAGTCTGGTCTGGAGGTGTCGGTAAACGACAAGCTCGATCCAAGGGTGGTTGTTGCTGGTGTGCCTTCTGTCATCAGTCCTGATGAGTTTAGGTCCAAACTGTTCGGATGAACTTGAAGGAGCGATGAGTCTAGAGGCATTTAAGAAAAGCGTTCGTCTAGTGACCTGATCCTGCTGGTCAGGATAATGTTGTGTTGCAAGGAAGCGAGCGTGTTATGCAGGCGCTCCTGGATGTCGGTAGGGTGTATGTGAAGTGGTTGAGTTTTAGACTGCGGCTCCAGGATGCGGTCACGCACTGCTACCGGTGCCTTGGTTTTCACCATTTGATATGCGATTGTCGGATGGAGTATGTATATTGTGTAGACAGCCGGGCCCATCTGGCCTCCTGCTGTTGTAATCCAGTGCATGGCCGCAACTGTGCTATGAGGGGTCTTCCTGCGGGTCATTCATGATTTTCCTATCCTGTCCGACATATGCTGCTATGGCTGCCAAGGCAAACACCAGACAATGAAACGGAGTTCCGTCTTTTGCAGTTAAATTGTCAGCGGTCTAAGGCGGGCAAGCTATGTGTCAGCTGGACGCTAGCTTTGTCCTCATCCAGAAGCCGTACTTTTCGAATGATGGTGTTAAGGGAATTCCAGCGTGGGATGCGCGTATTTACAGACGATAGGGGAAAGGCTGAGATTGTAATTAGAGACAGTGGCGTGCACTGTACAAGACTAGCGAATAGCCAAGAGGAGTTTTGTGTGCGGGTTAAAGGGCGGTTTGGAGAGATGTTTCTGGCTAGCATCTATTGTGAGCCTGGGGTCTCGTTTGAACCTAATCTTGGGTATTTTGATACGGTACTACTTGTAGCGTGGTGTAGTGATTAGAGCGCACGCATAACAACACAAACAACCCAGGTTCGAGCCCCAGCAGAGGACATGACGAAAAAAAAATTAATTGTGGTTTCGAATGTTTAATAATAAAAAAGGCTCCAACTTCTCTCCAGACGACTCCATCTAAAAAAAGACGAACGATCAGGAAAAACATGCCACCTACTGGGAAAACATTATAATGCTAAAGTAAAGATCACCACCAATTAGCAAGGATCTTCACCACTACACACAAGAAAAAAATTATGTGGAGGAAGCTACAGCGAATTAATCATCTACTTAGCTTGAAATATCAAATTTGGCGTATGGTTTACAGTATCTGCAGGTTGTCATATAATGCTTCCTTGTTGGTGACACCGTGTTGTCATCATGGAGGGACTGTATGGGCGCACCGTTGGGGGTGTTCTTTCCAAGGGTGGAGTCAATCAGTTATCTTCCTCCTTCCGAGGAGATTACTGAAATTGAGGAGTGTATCTGTCGAGTGAGAAGTAAGAAGTCTCCAGGATTGAACGTGGTGACTGGAGAGATGTGTAAAAACACACGGAAAGGCATCTCTGAATACCTAGAGGCGGTGTATGGTAGGTGCATTAGTGAGGGCTATTTCCCGAAGGCGTAGAAAAATGCTCGTGTTGTGGTGCTTCCCAAGTCGTCTAATAAAGTGGGGAGTAATCCTAGCTCTTAACGGGGTATCAGTCTCTTGCCAGTATTTGGAAAAGTGCTGGAAAGAATCATGGTGTACAGACTTAAGGAATGCTACAGCGAGGGAACTTCATGTTACCAGTTTGGTTTTAGGGAAGGCAAAAGCGTTGAAGACGCTTGGATGTACGTTAAGAGTTCTGTCGAACAATCATCTTCGAATTATAAGCTTCGCCTTTTCATTGATTTCAAGGGTGCCTTCGATTATCTTTCGTGGGGCATTGTCTTACGAAGGTTATAGGAGATTGGCTGTCGTGAGATGAACATCTGACGTAGCTATTTTGAGGATAGAAAAGCGTGTGTCGTTGGATCCTGAGAAACGGTTTGGATGGAGGTTGTTCTGGGTTGTCCGCAGGGGTCCATCTGTGGTCCATTGATTGGGAACCTCATGATGGATAGTTTGTTAAGCCAGCTCAGGCTGACACTTAAACTGTGTACGTATGTGGATGACTTGCTCATTCTGACCAAAAGCCAGTCTCGTGATGAGCTGGAGATAAGGGGTGTTCAATCCATTCGTATCGCTTGTGAGTGGAGTGCAGGTGTTGGTGTTGATGTCGCAGTGAACGAGACAGTGATGATGTTGTTCAGTGGCCCATTGCCATACGGACGACATCCACTCATTAAAATTGGTGAAAACAGCATTCGTTATGTGAATGAGGTCAGGTACCACGAAATAGTTATGTAGTAGCGTATGAGCTTCCACTTTCATCTCACTCATGTTGGGCATAAGCTGACGGCTATTGTTGGAAAGGCTAATCGCATATTGAGAAGTGATTAGGGACTTAATGGACTCTTCGTTGCTTGTGCAGCATGGTATAAAACTGCTGTCTGTTGTTGGGCAGCACAAGATTCTCACGTGTTCCGGTGTATCGAACAGTTTCTACTGACGCTCTGCAAGTCCTTGCTAATGTACCACCTCTTGACTTGGAGGTAGTACGTCGTAGTATTGCTTTCAGGGTTAAGAAGGGACTGGCATTTGGAACGAAGGATTGACTTTCTACTTCAAAGCTCTAGAATGGATGAGTTGGGTATAAGGCCCTTTTGCAGAGGTGCCTAGTAGATAGGTGGCAGACAAGATGGACAACAGCGACAAGTTAAGGGTGACTATGAATTTATTCCGGACGTTACGTTCGTATGGGAACACCCAGACTTTGGTTACGGCTTAAGCCGTTCATACTGACGGACACGTCTCTTTCAATGAATTTTTGCATCGGATTGCCCGGACTAATCTGCGAATTGTCAGTGTGGGCGGGGGATTGAGGACCGGAGGCATGTACTGACTACATGCCCGGAATATGATAACGTTAGGAACTTAGATAGTATGGGTATCACTCATACTGGGGGTTATGGGATTTTAGTATGGTACATTCGTATTTATGATAGGTTGGGCGCTTTTGCCCTGAAGGTATTTAGGAGTAGGACAGCGCTGTTAGCGCTGAAGGCTGAACCCGCACCGCCATCTTAGCGGTCTCCTGGCCAGCCTTTTTTAGCTCGGTTGACGGTGATGTGCTGATAGTTGCTGTTTCAAGCTTGCTATTAAGATCGGTTTTGAGATCGTAGCTGCCGACCATGGTGTGGAGTTGTGTACTGGTCTATTCTCGACTGGTTGTCTTTTTGTTATGGTGTCCGTGCGCACGATGACACTTTGAATTCCCCCGTGAGGGTGGCTCCGTATATTTTTGTGTTGTTAAGTGTTTTATGTTTGTTGTTTTTCTTCATTTCTTCAACACAGAGTCGTTTGGGAGTTATACTGATAGTAGCATTTATGCTATAGAGCCTGACCGGAGACTTAATTCTGGTACCACGGGTGTTTGGAGTCCCAGGAACTTAAGTCCTTGCCCGATTACGGTGCTTCCACAGTGTGCGATCAACTTGGAAGTTGAGTTTTAGAATTAAGTCGCGGGGAGAGCTATGCTGGCTTGGTGTGAAGTTACATTTTTAACCGGTTGCCGTAACCCATAGATCGGTAAGAGTTTAGATAGTCTCCGACACCTCACCAAAGTGGAGGTCATGTCCAAATAACATGGTTTCGGATTGGTAATCACTGGTGACTTTAATCATACACACACGCTGCTCAATTGTGTACATCTCGATGGTTAAACTTGTCAAACACTGAAACAAAGAAAGCCAAGATTGTCCATTGAAAGCCAAGTTTATTGTCCATAAACTTGACGATAACAAGTGACTCACAATTATCATCGTGTGTTATGGTTAGATCATCCTTTAGTTAATAGAATATCATGAAATATTAACAGCTGTATTTTGAAGGTTAGCTCTAACTAAAAGAGGTGAATGCAATTAAACTATGTGCTGGGCCCTTAATTTTTCAGTCAATTTGTTATTTTATTTAAAAAAGCTCACTTCAAATATAAGAAAAATATGTTTCATTTTTAGTCAAATTATTAAGCGAACTTTTTCTAACATGTGTTATAAAAATTTAATTAAGAAGTTTTTAGATGAACTAAACTAGGAACACTAGGAACACTACACTTAGAACACTTAACATTATTAGTTGACTAAAACGTTGGGCAGGCGCAAATCCTTCTACTGAACCCTCTAAGAGCGTGCCTGCTGGTAATAAACCTACAGGGCGTCTTGTGATGCTGGGTTTAACTAAAAGCCTGAGGTGGTGCCAGAGCCTAACTCCTTATAGTTCGTGCTTTGGATCCCGCTTCTTGATTATGGTGGAAGGTGTGGGGGCTGGGTCACGGTGTTATGAGACCCGTGCCAAGGATTAGCCTGACCAGTAGCCCTTCTTTTTCCTGGGATAGGAAAAGAAAGAAATATTCTGGTCGCGAACGGATCTTCACCGATACCTGGTCACCTCTATGAATAGGTATGACCTTGCCAGGTTAGCGGTGGCTATGACCTGGTCGACTTTTATTCCCCCACACTCGTGGGATCCAAAATGAAGTCTTTTTAAAAAACAACTAATAACAAACAAAAACTAATAATTCGCAGACTGTCTGTGATTTGGAGCCCAACTTCTAGGCTCTGTTTCAACGCCCAACCCTTCTGGGGGGTCTTCTGTTTCGAATAAGACATCCAACCCTCAAGTGGAGTCTTCTTCGAACAAAATGCCTAACCCTCAAGGGCTTTCTAGGGAAAGACTACTACTTGTGACTCAGCCTACTCTCGTTTCACCCTCTTGCAGTAGTGTGAAAGGTGCCTCTTCGCAGAGTATGGGAATTGCCAAGATAAGCCCAGGTAGTAAAGCTACTGCTGTCAAAGGCCCTCCCTCTTCGGCCAGAATGAAACAAACGAGGCGGTACAGAAATCGTAGAGCTGCACTCCGAATAATGTCTAGGCTGGAGTTCATTCCACGCAACCAGCTGTCAGAGACTGATAGGGAAAAACTGGAACGGGCGCCGAAAATTGTCCTACCGGAGCTAAGGCGCCAGGCAACAGTAAGGATAAGTCCGATGGTGCCGCTAAAACAGTACCTAAAAGGCAATGGTCAAAGCCAGGTGGCGACGGAGCAAAACCCCTAAAAGCTCAAGGTTTAGCTTCATTCTGTCGTAGCCAGGCTCTATGGCGCGGAATACGCTGTCATCGATCGGAGCCATGCTGAAGGACCCTCACTCCAGCTAATTAGAAGATAATCGAATCGGCTTTGCTTCGATCATTTAAGGTCTTTCTGGCTGAAACTGGTCCCTCTCCGCGTGTCCATGACGTAGGGTGGTACCACGGTCGTGTTAAGTTAATAGCCCGTGAGGATCAACGCTCAGCGGATCTTTACAGACTTGCCACTGAGGACCTTGGGGAAATTTTGCCTGGAGCGCAACTCTGTGTTGTTCCCAAGACTAAACCTAGGTCTTGCGTCATGTTGCCTGCAGATATCGCAGATTCTGAGGAGATCTTGGATCTCATCACATTACTGTATACAACTCTTACTACTACTAAGCTATATAACCCTAATTACTACTAATTGGTACAACCATTCATGTGTATGTACACATGCGTGGTGACGGCAATTATTGTTAAGCTTAAATGTAAGTTTAATTATTAATAAAGTAGATGCCAACTAAGCAAGGCGTTCGGAGTATTTCTTTTTAATTGTTACAACATAATACGTAATTAAGTACGTATAAGTGATATATCTTCTTCGTTAATAACAGATCACTAATCACGTACTTACGTAAGAATGTGATCCCACTGTTTTTTAGCGAACAAAATTTATATTTCTAAAACGACTGCGCAGATTAAGAAGAGTTATAGCTTAAAGGTAATTTTATGGCTTACTAAAACGTTTTTGAGTTACGCAAACTATATGTATATTGTGCTACCTCCTCTATTTTCCAAATAAATATAATAAAATAAGAGGTAATCTAAGAAAATGGTTAGCACCACTTGTTTCAGCGTACTCGAGTTCGATTTACTCGATGGGGGTCACGCTTATGGGAGACAAAGTCAAATTCGAATAATCATATCATATATGTACTACATCACAATTAATTTGTTGTGCTTTGCTGTAATACAAAATACACTATTAAATAAATTATATGGGTATATGTATGTATTTTTTTGGCTTTTTGAGTATGTGCAGTTTTGATCAGAATCAAGTGTTTTCTTTGACCGGAAATGAGATAGTCCCAAAAGTAGCATCGATAGTTTCCAACCACTATTGTCAGTGAAACAGCGATAAATGCACACGTGTGGCAGATGCATGTTGATTTTTAAATATGAACTTTACTCTTTCTCTAAGAGAGTAATTTCCATGTTCTCACTAACACAACTACATTTTTACTTTTGTACAGAGTATGAATACGTATAAGTAGCCATTGAAATGGGTATGAGTAGAAGAATTTATGAATCATGATTCGAGTATACTGATGTTTTCAGTATTCATTGCTGATCACTGAAGCACAAAAAATAATTTTTATTGTTAGTAGCAAATTAAATTTAAATTAACCGATACAGCATGTATGCCTATTCCTACCAGAGAATGACAATAAGTACTCAGAAATAAAGTATACCTATGTAGTTATCTATATTTTTCGGTGTTGTGTATACCAATACATTAACAACATAAAGATATAATTCCACTTCACGCTTATAGAAAACATGTCTGTACACAACCATCTTAAATAACTTAAATAACATGTTTGTATCCATCTTATTCGCTATACCTATAAAAATACTTGGGTGCGCCCAAGCTCATGCATTCGAAGTATGAGTATCAATGGGTATGGAAAAATATTTAGAGTATATTAAGTACTCATGTGTGCAATAAGTACTCAAGACATGCGTGTATGGATACATAAAAGAAATGTTATGCTCTTTTACATAAATGTTTTTTTTTTTTTTTTTTTTTTTTTTTTTTTTGAGACAGACTTTTTATACAAAACCAGCCATTTATTTTTTAATTAAAACCTGTTGAAAATGTTTTGAAAATCGTCTACATATGTACATATATAGTCATGCTAGCTTACTAAAATGTTAAATATAAAACACTTTTATTAACTGTATCACAGCGATTTAAAAAGATTTTGTTTTGTATATATACTCTAAGTATACTCTGAGTATACTCTAGTATACACCCATACCTAAATATAAATATGGCTACACTTAACACTTATAATTGCATGTCTGACAGGCATTTTACGCTGCGTTGGCTTTGAATGTTGCATATGTGTATTGTTTGATTTTACTATACTCACTCATATATGTTTCGTAACCAAATCTTTAAAAGTACTTAAGACCATACTTTTGTCATTCTATGATTCCTACCATAGCGGGTTAAATGACTCGTTGCTGCAGTTAGGGCAGGTTACATATGAAGGGTGGACAATCTATCGGTTTAAATTTGAACCAGCGGTTATTTCGAATCTAGCAATACTTATGTCATTCTATTGTCTCAAAATTCAGTATATTATCTCCACTGAACGAAATAAATCGATTTACGCTTGAGCAACGTTGGAATTTATTGGAAATTTATTTCTAAAACAAGGACAAAAAAACTCATATTTTTGGGTGAAGCTCATTTTCATCTTGGTGGCTACGTTAATAAACAAAATTGTCGTATTTGTGGCCCAGTAAACCCAAACGTGGTCTTACAGAAGCCAATGCACCCATTACGAGTGACTGTTTGGTGCGGCTTGTTGAAAATGAGGACAGCGCAACCATTACGGTCAATGTAGACAGCTATCCTACCATGATACCCGATTTTTTTGTGCCCGCTCTTCATGATATTGATGTGAACGATGTTTGGTTTCAACAGGATGGTGCAACTTGCCACACATATTATATCACAATCGATTTATTGCGTCAAACGTTAAATGGCCGTTTAGTTGGCCGAAATGGTGCTGTTAGTTGGCCGCTAAGAAGCTGCAATTTGACACCATATATGTACTATTTCTATAGGTCGCCGTTGAAGACAAGTATTATGCCAACAAACTAGAGGCAATTGAGCATTTGAAGGCCAACATACACTCGAAGAAATTCTTTAAAATCGGTCCGATCGAATGTGGTGCTATTGCATTTTCAAATCTAAATTTTTAAATGATCTCGGTAAATAGGTTAATAAAAAAGGAATAAGTACGGATATATATATATATATATATATATATATATATATATATATATATATATATATATATCCGTACTTATTCCTTTTTTATATATATATATATATATATATATATATATATATATATATATATACCGTAAAAGTATAATCGTAATAGCGCAATTTTATTAGTGTGATCGTAATAGTGCATTTTTAGTAGCGTAATCGTAATAGTTTAATAGTAGTAATAGTAGTCGAAATAGTTTAATATATATATATATATATATATATATATATATATATATATATATATATATATATATAATCGTAATATATATATATATATATATATATATAATATATATATATATATATATATATATATATATATATAATCGTAATCGTAATAGTGTAGTAACACTAATAAATTGCGCTATTACGATTATACTTTTACGATAACAGTAATATATATATATATATATATATATATATATATATATATATATATATATATATATATATATATATATATATATATATATATATATACGATTACGCTAGTAAGCTTCGTCCTGTTAAAAAAGAAAATATCATGAGTATCGGTGTGAGAAGGTATTGCTTTTAAATTTGACAATAGTTTGATACATAAAAAAAATGCAGCTTAGCTACACCCATAACACTTGTTGGCAACTTTTCTGTCAGTTTTAGGAAGTGTTTATGATACTCTCCATCTTTTTTTACAAACTTCTAATTTGAATTCATTATGAAAACTACTGAAGGTTAGGTTTTTAGCCTATTCTAATATTGAAGAATGTTCACATTCTTATATTATTTGTTGAGGTAAATGTTATTCCATGCTGTTTAATGAATTTTTAAGCCATTATTATTTGAAAAAAAAAAAAACAATGTAATTTTTTTTATCAATTATACTGCTCATTTTTCCTTAATGTACTTTTTTCAATTAAATATCAGGCTTCCCTAATGTTAAATTAGATTTAGCAATTTTTTAAATATAACCTCCGAACTCATAAGATTTTGTATCACTGTACCATGTATTAAATACACTTTTTGCCTACTTGCTTGTGAACACTCAGTGGTTCAATGTATGAATGTATTTTTGTATTCTAGACTTAAAAAACTAAATAAGAAGAAGCATAAGTTGATTCTCATGTATAGTATAAGATGATAAGTAGAAAAGTAAAAAGTATGCTTTATTTAAATATGTACACATGTATTTTCTTACATTCAAAGCTATCACGACCGGGTCAAATGACCCGTTTAAATTTTTTTGTCAGAGTTTCTTGTAAATAACATAATTTATATATATTTAATATATTTTTAAATAACAGTAGTAAAGACAAATGACGAAATTATGTTATTTACAAGAAACTCTGACAAAAAAATTTAAACGGGTCATTTGACCCGGTCGTGATATATATATATATATATATATATATATATATATATATATATATATATATATATATATATATATATATATATATATATATATATATATATATATATATATATATATATATATATATATATATATATATATTTAATATATTTTTAAATAACAGTAGTAAAACAAATGACGAAATATATATATATGAGTGTAATGAGAGTGTGCTCTAGTCATATTGGAATCATAATAGAGCAATTTTAAAAGTGTTATAGTAATAAAAAAAACCCAATTACTGTAATTGTGAAAATGTGATCGAAATAGATCATTTTTAATGTAGTAATTGTAATAGTTCAATTTTAATAGTGTAAATGAAATAGAGCATTTCTAATACTGCAATCGTAATAGTGTAGTCGTAATACTAAATCGTAATAGTGTAATCGCAATTGTGTATCGGTAGTAGCGAAATCATAATGGAGCAATTTTAGAAGTATAATTGCAATAAAATAACCGAATTACAGTTATCGTAAAAGTGTGACAGTAATAGAGCGTTTTTAGGAGTGTAATCGTAATAGTTCAATTTTAATAGCTCAATCGTAATAGAATATTTTTAATAGTGTAATCGTAATAATGCAGTCGTAATAGTGCAATCGTAATATAATAACCAAATTACTGTTATTGTAAAAATGTGGTCGAAAAAGATAATTTTTAATTTTGTAATCGTATTAGTTTAATTTTAATAGTAGTATCGCAGTAAAATAACCGAATTAATGTAATCGTAAAAGTGTGATCGTAATAAAGCGTTTTTAAAAGTGTAATCGTAATAGTTCAATTTTAATAGTTCAATCGTAATAGAATATTTTTAATAGAGTTATCGTAATAGTGTAGTCGTAATAGTGCAATTGTAATAAAATAACCGAATTACTGTTATCGTAAAAGTATAATCGTAATAGCGCAATTTTATTAGTGTGATCGTAATAGTGCATTTTTAGTAGCGTAATCGTAATAGTGTAGTCACACTAATAAAATTCGCTATTACGATTATACTTTTACGATAACAGTAATATATATATATATATATATATATATATATATATATATATATATATATATATATATATATATATATATATATATATATATTAGTGTGACTACACTATTACGATTACGCTACTAAAAATGCACTATTACGATCACACTAATAAAATTGCGCTATTACGATTATACTTTTACGATAACAGTAATTACATTAATTTGGTTATTTTACTGCGATACTACTATTAAAATTAAACTAATACGATTACAAAATTAAAAATTATCTTTTTCGACCACATTTTTACAATAACAGTAATTTGGTTATTATATTACGATTGCACTATTACGACTGCATTATTACGATTACACTATTAAAAATATTCTATTACGATTGAGCTATTAAAATTGAACTATTACGATTACACTCCTAAAAACGCTCTATTACTGTCACACTTTTACGATAACTGTAATTCGGTTATTTTATTGCAATTATACTTCTAAAATTGCTCCATTATGATTTCGCTACTACCGATACACAATTGCGATTACACTATTACGATTTAGTATTACGACTACACTATTACGATTGCAGTATTAGAAATGCTCTATTTCATTTACACTATTAAAATTGAACTATTACAATTACTACATTAAAAATGATCTATTTCGATCACATTTTCACAATTACAGTAATTGGGTTTTTTTTATTACTATAACACTTTTAAAATTGCTCTATTATGATTCCAATATGACTAGAGCACACTCTCATTACACTCATATATATATATTTCGTCATTTGTTTTACTACTGTTATTTAAAAAAAAAAATATATATATATATATATATATATATATATATATATATATATATATATATATATATATATATATATATATATATAAAATGACCCGTTTAAATTTTTTTGTCAGAGTTTCTTGTAAATAACATAATTTCGTCATTTGTCTTTACTACTGTTATTTAAAAATATATTAAATATATATAAATTATGTTATTTACAAGAAACTCTGACAAAAAAATTTAAACGGGTCATTTGACCCGGTCGTGATAGCTTTGAATGTAAGAAAATACATGTGTACATATTTAAATAAAGCATACTTTTTACTTTTCTACTTATCATCTTATACTATACATGAGAATCAACTTATGCTTCTTCTTATTTAGTTTTTTAAGTCTAGAATACAAAAATACATTCATACATTGAACCACTGAGTGTTCACAAGCAAGTAGGCAAAAAGTGTATTTAATACATGGTACAGTGATACAAAATCTTATGAGTTCGGAGGTTATATTTAAAAAATTGCTAAATCTAATTTAACATTAGGGTAGCCTGATATTTAATTGAAAAAAGTACATTAAGGAAAAATGAGCAGTATAATTGATAAAAAAATTACATTGTTTTTTTTTTTCAAATAATAATGGCTTAAAAATTCATTAAACAGCATGGAATAACATTTACCTCAACAAATAATATAAGAATGTGAACATTCTTCAATATTAGAATAGGCTAAAAACCTAACCTTCAGTAGTTTTCATAATGAATTCAAATTAGAAGTTTGTAAAAAAAGATGGAGAGTATCATAAACACTTCCTAAAACTGACAGAAAAGTTGCCAACAAGTGTTATGGGTGTAGCTAAGCTGCATTTTTTTTATGTATCAAACTATTGTCAAATTTAAAAGCAATACCTTCTCACACCGATACTCATGATATTTTCTTTTTTAACAGGACGAAGCTTACCACCATACAGCAAAACATACAAAACAAAGGAATGGATTTTTGAACTGGCGTTCTTCTAGTCCCGACCTTAATTTCATTGTAAACCTCTAGGTATTAATGAAGAAACGATTGCGTAATGAGTCCCAAACAACTTTAAAGTGGTTAAAGGTTTAAATAAAAAAAAGTTGACTTCAATAGCCACAGAGAAGTGCCAGAATTTTATAAATACTATAAATTAGTATTAAAATGTTGATATAAAAAATAAAGCATACACAGTTTTAAACTCCATTACATTGCTATGTATGAATTACACAGATTATTTTAAAAGTTTCTTAAAAATGATTGAATTTATCTTGAATTTTTTTTATCAAATATTATAAAGCTTGAATTTCCAAAAATAAAGTGTATAAGTATATGTATATTTTTAGATATAGTACAAACAAATATATATTAAAATTTAATATGTTATAGAACTGCGCTGTATGAATTGATAATGGTTAGAGTAGTAAATATTTTATGGAAGCACTTCCTTTTATGTCCAAATTTCTTAAAAAATAAATAATGGTGTAAAATATGCCAATATATTATAATAATCGAATTCGAAAAAATTTTTTTGACTTTAAATATTGTTACGAAAATAAGACTGGGAACCTCTGCGTTTATTACTTCGCTTAAATAAGTAAATAAAAGCTGCAAGAACAACTATACGTGCTGTTTACAAATAACCAAATCTACAACAACAAACATTAGCAGAGGTAGAGTAAATAAAAATAGCACGGCAGCAACAATAATTAAGCAGCAAAGAAAACAAGCAACAGACAATAAACAAGCAACAACAAATACTGAGAGCTGAATGGGGTAGATGTTTACATACGCATGGCTACAAAAGAAATCAAATCTCAGCACATGATGTAAACGAGTTAAACGATTTTCTGCTTCAATTTTTATGGCAAACGAAGAAAAACGAAAAGTTTTTAAAACGATAAAAGCCAACAACTACAACAACGACGAGTAAAATATAATGTATCACAACAACAGCAGCAAATGTCGTTGAATTTTTTTTTTTTTGTTGCCAACTTTGTCTATTAACGTTATAAAAAAGCAACAACAAACATTGAAAAAGAAAAAGACTTTGATAATGTGTTATGGCCCAAAAAGTGAAAATACGCCATACGTCAATATAATGACAGACTTATTTTGTGAAAACATGAAGAGAGCTTTCGATGTGTTGTTTACTCAACCATATAAAAAGCACATCGATACGAACAGCAATCAGTTTATGTGTCGTAAACTCAGCGAGTGCAGTTTAACTAAAGTTAACTCAGCGAATAGTTATTGGTGTGAAAAGAGTGTATAAGGAGTAAACTCGTGAAGCTAGTAGTGAAGTAAAAAAAAAAACAGTTTAGTTGGAGCTAACTCAGTAAAGAGAGTTAAGTGTGGATAACTTCTGGTTGAAAAGCTTGTGATCGAACCTAAGTTATAACTACGATCGGGTTGAAAGAGCTTTAGGAAGAAAGATCTGTCGAGTAATTATTGTTGTTTACAAAGTTGTAAACAGACAGAGTAATCAAGAATAAAAATTGTTATTGCCTGTAAAAAGATTACAAGCAGTGGTGCACATAACTGTGTTGAATAAAGGATTTTTAATTAAAACCAAACACAAAATTTATTTTATTTTAACTACAATCTACGAAGAAATTTTAATATAATAATATCAAAACAATATTTTCCTCAAGTGACCGTACCTTTAGTTAATACTTTACACAGTTTGAGTTTACAACATATCAAATTTCAACCCACATTGTTTTATCAACCTTAAATTAATAAAAGTCGAAAAAAGAAAGTGTCATATGATCTGTAAAACGGCATCGTAAATATGTATTTTTTCAGGACTAAAAAACCTTTATTTTTATTAAAAAAGTTCAACAAAAAAATACTTTGGCGTACTTTTGTAGTTGCTGTGCAGAAAGCAGCACATTAATAAAAAAGTACACGTACTGCTGAAAACACGTCTATTATATTTATCTTAAAATCGCTAAATGAGAACTCTCAAAAACTTGTTGAATTTATAAGAAAAAATGCAGTGTGTCAACACTTAAGACAAACAAAATTACTTAATCAGCTACTTTGGACATATGTAAACAAAGAGCAATTAGTGCGCTAGAAAAGTAAAAAATGTTAGGAAACAATATAAGATGGTATAGTAACGACAGAGTTCCTAACTGACTCCGAAATCATTCATACCGTCATATGAAATCCAAAAAGCCCGAAGTTACAAAAACTTCACAATAACTTTTTGTTTGATTATGATGATGCATCCTTTCGAAATACATGTTTCCAAAAATTCTTACGCTTCAGCAATTAAAAGCAACGATTTTATCAACAATATCATAAAGCAAAAATGTAACTCACGCCTTTTTGTTTCTATTTCTTTTTTTTTTAGAATATAACCGCGTTGACGTTTTGGTCCAATCAGACAAAAATTAGTAGTTTTTCGTAGTCTAAAAACAATTTGGTAGTTTAGTTGGTTTGTTGTAATTTTCTTAGATTTTTGGAAGACTTTTCATCTTAAAACCACAGCGTATAATTAAAAAAAATAGAATTTTGATTTGAATAAACAAAAATTTTCACTAAGGCTAACACTGTTTTAAACCTATTTTCTACTATTCCATGTTCTTCTGATCAGAAACTGTCTACCCTGCAATTACACAAATACCATTTGTTCAAGACTGCCTTTAACTATCTTCAAGTAGGTTAAAATATGTAAAAAGATCCACATATCTCTCAAAAAAAAAAAAAAAACGTAAATGCCAACCTCAGCCGCCGATATCCACCGGCATCAACATCCATGCTCTATCGTTAACATCAAGGTTATATGTCGAACACCTTGTTGTTTCGCCACTCAAATATAATAAACTTAGACTATGATTATATGACTATGACTAGACATTTTATAGAAACATTTCCTTTTATGTCGATTTTTTAAAAACAAATAATAGTACCAAAAATTTTTGAAAATTTTTAATGGCTAAATTTTAAAAAAATAAATAATAAAAAACGGATAATTCTAGAAAATATTGGTTACGCTTTTCTCGTCAAATATTTGCCAAATGTGGCCGTAACTTAGCTTCAGCGCTCAACACAACTTTACTCCAAAAATCTTAAAATCATAAAAACTCGATACCCACGATAAAGTATGTAGTACATGAACGTACAGCAACTTTCAAGAAAGTACTTCCATGTAAAGGCTTGGTAATCAATTGGTAGGAAATCAATTTCTTGCGTTGCAATACAGAATATAACACTATGCGACAAAAAAGAACGAAATAGAAATGCCCGGGAAGTGATACAAACTAACGAGTACAACAAGAATTTGTTTTTTAAATTTATACACCAAAATACAGTAAAACTTCGTTGTAATGGAAAATTCAGTCTCAGGGTCTCAGTCTTTTCTGAGTCCCTTGAAATTCTGAGTTATAGTATGTCTACATAACGAAATATTCATTCAAAAGCCTCTATATAACGTAGTATTTATTTAAAAGCATCTATTCAATAATATCAGATAAAGTAAAATGGGATAGTCTCGATTTTAACACGACGAAATCTAATTGTGGTTGCAAGTGCATATGTTAAGTCTCTATATATCGAAGTATTCATTCAATTTTTATCAAAAAGTGTAAGTCGCGTTAATTAATAACGATTGATTTCGAAACCTGCGTAAATAATAAAAATTACACAATACTTTATTAAAACCTAAAAAAAACAAATTTGTGTTTAAGTTTTTATTTTCTTCTTGAAAAGAGATATTTTTAGTATTTTCACATAAAATATGTTGTTTGGATGAAAAAACCATAGTTTCGCTTAGATTTCACTGATACATAGTTATAACAAATCTTTAGCTATAACGCAGAGTTTTTCGATCCCATTCAGATTCGTTATATAGTAGTTTCACTGTACATCCAAAACCTCAAGTTATCAGTAAATATTCGGTTATTCGTACTTTCATGCACTTATGAACTAATAACTTAGCTGAATATTAACTTATTTTATGTCTCTTAGCGAATTTAGGAAATATAAAAATAGGACTTAAATTATATATGTTCATTTATTTTATTTCCTAAACAATTTTAAAGATTTAAAAATATGTATGTAACATATGCCCTTTTCGATTTCAGAAATTACTAACTCTAAAAAGCGTATGTTTCATATCTCTGTAAGTAGCGCAAATATAGGAAACTTTTTTAATACAAATTTTTTAGTAAAAGTTGTTGGTCGATTAATTAATTTTAGAAAGTTGTTTGCTTTTTGAAAAGTATCTTAAGTGTTTTGGACTTTATATGACGATATGGTACTAAGTAAACGATATTTTAATGATAACGTTGCCACTTTAAATAATGAGAATATAATAAGTTTGATAAGGAAGCTGATTATCAAATTCCTTTTAATGTATCTAGAATTGTTTGAAAAAATTTTAAAATTAAAAAAAAAAATTTACTTAATTTTTTCACAATTGATTCAATTTGAAAAATTCATTAATGTGTACAAAATTTTTTTTGTGAAAAAAAAAAAATTATCTCCGGATATAGCGAACTGTTGTTAACGAAGGAAACTGTTGTGGTCCCATCTGCTTAAGATTTTTTTAAACTGAAACACAACCTTTTCTTTGAGCAATTTATTTTATAATGAAAAATTTTAAACTAAATATATTATACATATTGTGAGAAAATTTTCTAAAATATTATTATATAATCGGTGGTATAAACTCAATTTTCTTTAACATCTCTAACAAAATTATCACTTTTTGTTTTTATTTGACGAAGCGACCCAATCTGCTACATTTTGCTACGTCCAAACAACATATTATTTGAATGTAACATTTGCTACACTTAAGGTACTCATATATTTGCAATATTATTGTGCAATAATTGATGACTAAATATCCCCGACATTTACTGATGAATGGGGTAATACCATTATATTTCGAATGAAATTATTTAAAGTTGGAAAAAGCGTAATATGAACCAGCACGATTGACTTTCTTAGTTATTTCCAAAGATTTGGAGAGCTTTATGTTGATTTTTCAAGTTAAAATAATCGTATTTTTTAGGCCAAAAATCTCAAATCTGCCAAATGAAGATAAATCTTCACTTCTGGTATTTTCTGCAATGAAAATACAGGGTCAGCCATCTAACGTTTTTTTTCCCAACTAGTGCTTATTTCGTGAATGGTAACACTTAGTTCATGTCTGATTTGACAGATAATTAGTTTTATCCTCCCGCTGAACGAATATGGTTGTGTATACGCTTGAAAAACGCTGGGAAATATTTCGACATTACTTTGAAAATTTTGCCAAAAAAATCATTTTTTCTGATGAAGCTCATTTTGATCTTGGCGGGTATGTAAACAAGCAAAATTGTCGCATTTGTGGCACAGAAAACCCGCACGCATACATTGAAAAGCCGATACACCTAAGACGAGTCACTGTTTGGTACGGATTTTGG
This sequence comes from Wohlfahrtia magnifica, assembly GCA_023159175.1. Lineage (NCBI taxonomy): Eukaryota > Metazoa > Arthropoda > Insecta > Diptera > Sarcophagidae > Wohlfahrtia > Wohlfahrtia magnifica. The sequence goes on along the minus strand of JAKWBJ010000359.1, from coordinate 8,248 downwards.
TCCAGAAGCATAATTGGGCCATTTTTCTTCGAAAATGAGCAAGGAGTTCCGTTACAGTCAATGGCGATCGTTATCGGGCCATGTTGAACGATTTTTGTTCACAAAAATTGAAGAGGAGGATATAAGCAACATTTGGTTTCAACAGAAGGGCGCTACGTGCCACACAGCCGAAGCCACAATCGATGTTTTGCGCCCTGTTTTTGAAGATCGCATTATCAGCCGAAGTGCTGATGTCATTTGGCCACCTCGGAGCTGCGATTTGACACCGTTGGACTATTATTTGTGGGGTACCAAAGATAAGTGTTACGCCAACAAGCCAGAGACAATTGACGCTTTAAAGGCCAATATTCGTGAAGCCATTGGTGAAATACAGCTGCACACAATCGATAATGTGCTTAAAAATTGAACCGATCGTGTAGGTTACTGCATGGCCAGCCGAGGCAACCATTTGAATGAAATTATTTTCCATTATTAACCGGAAGGGTTGTACTTTCAAATAAAAAAAGAAATTTGAGAAAATATTCAGTAGTTTTTTTATAGCATTTCCAAAAAAAAAAAAAAATTATTTGGCGGACCATTTAGCTTAATAAGAGCTCCCTATTATTGCAGTGATATATATACCGAAAATGTTACGTAAGTGTTATAATGATACCATGAGCTATACTTGTCACGTTTCAGCAAGGCTTTAATCCTGACTATGTATATTAGGTTATGCGTCTTTGATTTTTTTTTAATATCAAATTTTACCTACCCCAGTCAAAAGGACCATTAAAAATATTAAGAACGGAGATCTTACTTTTTCGCTGCTGTTAAAATTTTCCACACCAAACGAGTTGAAATTTGGTGTACATTTTTAAATTTAATTCAAATATCTCTTCAAATTTTTAAACAAATTAAGTTTTAGACAGTACTTTTAACTTATAAGCATTTACATTATTTGCCAGTTACAATAATTCCTGAAACAAACATTTATTGGTTTCGTCTATATTTGGTTTTATATTACAAATTCACTGAAATGTCGGACAAAAAAAGTAACAGAGCTATGCAAAAATATAGCAAATTCTAGGGTAAAATTTTTGCTAGTTTTAAAAGCATGAAAATAACAATGGAAGCTATACCAAAATAAAAGCTTCGTTGTGTAAATTAAATAAAATTCCCGACCAAAAAGTTATCATTGGTAGATTTAATGGATTAGTAGCCACAGAAAAGTCTTAAAGTGTAAGATCTAAAACCACTTCAAAAGAACTATTTGTTTTGTGGAATATGCTCAAAGTACCAAATATAGCAATAACATCTATAGAACGGAAAGTAAAACAGTTATTTCGAACTTACCAAAAGTTTTTAAAAAGACATGTGGTTTACAGTTTTATCAGAAGATTTGATATATGTAACTAATAAAAATTTAGAATGGTAGTCCGAAACAAGTAGCAATGAAAATATAATGCGTGACTCGGATTCGGTTCAAGCATCTGTGTACGATCCAGATGACAACTTTGAAATAGGCGATTTTTTCAAGATGAAAAATCTTTGACAGACGAAAAGTTTCTGGATCAGTATGACCAGATTTTAAAATAGCATAAAGCTTAATCGCGTTCAAAAATAGCTAAAAAAAATTGTTTTCGACTAAAAAAAGGTAAAATTTTTTATTGTTTTTGAACATATATTTTGGATAGTGGACATCAGATTTGGTTAATATAGCACTATATACATCACTTTCTTTAAATCTACAGCAAAAAAATTGTATAGGAAATAAGCTATATATAATTTGTTAACCTATTTGATCAGTATCAAAGATGAACTACTAATTGAACAAATATTCACATTTACCATCAAACTTCACGTAGTACCACAAATACCAATCAGTACTACATATACCACAAAGAAGTTTGGCAAAGAAAAATTCTATATTGTGAGACAAGACCAATGCTGACAAATACCATAGGAAGATATATAATTATTTATTTTTGAATTCATTGACAAATTTTTTTTAATAAAATGTTATTGCATGTATGTATATTCACAACTACAAACAGTAAAATTTTGGACAATAAAAATATTTTCCAGGAAATGCTATTTAAAAAAAAATATCAATAAAATGTTATTGGATATTTTCAGGTATTGAAATTTTGAAAAAAAAGAAACGAAATTCTTTGAATAATTTTCTGTTTAAAAAAAAACAATGATATGTTTGCATATTTCAAAAAAAATATTCCCAAAACATAGACGCAATAAAATATTTTAAAAAATGATTGCAATAGAATTCTGTTTTAAAAAATACCCCAATCAAATTCTTATATAGCAGGTAGTTATATTTCGCCAAAAGTGTCAAAAAAATTGATCCAATAAAAAATTGTAAAAAACAGAAAATCCAATTTACTTTTGATTCAAATTGTCTATCTTTTATATATCAACGAATCACATGATTGCACAAGCTTTTGATAGATCTAACAACGATCTGACAAGCGTTTTTTATCTACAACCAACAATTCCATATAGTGTTTTGGCAGATTTTGAATTTTTTGACATATGTCGCTTTGCTTTTTTGAATGTTATTTTGTTTACAAATAATATATAAAAAAACGGAGAATATAGAGGCAAGTTTACTTACTTGAAAAATAATTAAAATTGGTTTTCTTATAAAATTATATAATTTTTTTATTTAATTATTAAAACATCAAGTGCAAATCTTAAGGCCAAAATTTTAAGTGGCGAAATTAAAGCTTTGAATAAAAGTGGAAAAGGTAAGATGTGGGAGATATTCGCTGGAATTTTTGATGAAAACGGTGTAAAAATACAAGACATTGTAAATTGTAAAAAATTAAAAATATATTTAAACCTAATAGAAAACGTACTTTAAGTTTTCTTAAGCATTAATGCTATACTCTTTTTGCTTCAAAAAAAAAAAAAAAAAACTTTCTACCCACCGGCAGAATCAGACCAAGAACCGAAAAAGAGAAGTATTTACTTATATCATCACGGAATGGACTGTTGAAAACTGTCGCTGCTTTAAAATAGTGGAGAAGACAGGTTTAAGAAAATTTATATCTTATTTGGTATCTGTTGGCGCACAATATGGCCAAAATATCAAAATAGAATTTTTGATTCCACATCCTACTACAATAACAAGAATTGTGGGCATATTATATGAAAGACACTTTAATGAAATAAAATTGGAAATAAAAGATATTAAACATAATATCCATTATACAACTATATAACTATATATTGCTATAACTGCAGACATGTGGATGACAATTACTTGAAAATGTCCTACTTAGCTGTAACTATCAATTATGTGAAGGATGGTGAGCTAAAAAATAGATTGCTGGCATTAAAATCTATGGAATGAGAAAAAGCGATAAGTAAGAATATCGCACAATATACATAATTATTAATTAGTAATACTTGTGAGAAAGAAATGTCTTATTTTACAAATATAATAATAACAATGAAATGTGTTTGTAATATCAAAATCGTTAATTTTGTAGGCGAAAATATTAAACGAAAGGTTTCTAAAACTTTAGATGAATTTAACTGCGAGCTAGATGAAAAAGTTATAATAATTACCAATAGGGTATCAAATATGGTTGCAGCATTTCGATCGTATAATCATATATTTTGTATAAAGCATTTACTAAATAACGTTATGGGAAAATCAATAAAAGACATTCCAGCTCTTGCAGAACTCTGCGTTAAAATAGTAAAGTTTTTTAAAAAATCAGGAATCAACACTAAATTACAAATTTTTGGAAAGGTTTTCCTCTACATGCTGGAATACGTTTTTTTTTTATTTGCTCTCGTCAGTGGAAAAAAATTTTAACGATATAAGTTCGATTTTGAGAGAGAAAAATGAAATATAATAGAATTAATAACATAAATTTAAATTGCATAATCGCAGTTGAAAAAGTTATGAGCTCCTTTGAAGAAACTTAAAAAAAACTAGAGGGTGAAACTTATTCCAGCTTGCACTGGGTTTACATCCATATTCACCAGCTCAAGAAAGTTTGTATTGTCAACCATGATGACCTCGAAACATTTAAAAAAAATTAACCAACAATCTTAATGAAATGGTGATGAAAAATATAACTATAAATCGTAAAATAGCCCATTTTCTCTTCCCGTTTACCAAAAAGCTGAAGCAATTTTCCCCAAATGATAAAGATATTATAAAATAGGAATCAAAAATTCTAATGAAGAGCTATATCGAAAATACAAATAGAGAATATTGTGACGATTCATCTACTTCAAAATTTTATCATTCAACTCAGAACTGCATACTGATTTCATACTGGAAACAACAACTTTAAGTCCTGATGAAAAAATAGATCCAAAAATTCGGCTGTATGAAAACACGAATGTTGAATTCAGTGATGACTTTGATAATTTAAAGTGGTGGAACTCTCACAAAGTACAATTTCCATATTTATACAAATTAAGTTGTAAGGTACTCACTTCAGGACCTAAAGATTATTGTAGGAGACTGATGTGCTCTCTTAAAATGCGGCTTTAACGGATATAATTAATTTTTTACTTCTTAGGAGAACACGTTAAAAATAGCCTAATATAGAATAGAGAGAAATGTTCCGTTTAGACTTAATTTTAAATTACATTTTATAAAAAAGGTGGAATAATTAATTTTCGTGTGAAAGTACTTAAATAATTACAACGAAAACAATACCATTATTTTGTTTGAAGTAGCCGTTGTCGCCTTTTGACATCTTTTAAGTGTAAAACCAACAAGCAACTTTTTTTTAATCATTTATAAACGTAGCGAAATAAGACAACCATAACGACAAACACAACAAAGATAAATACTTAATTATTTGTTTATTTATTGAATTAAAAGAACTTACCGGGTTGTTGGTGCCAAATTTTTTTCCCAGACGAAATTCCAGTAATGGAGAGCCTTCTTGATCAGAAAATGAAAACAATAGTGGAGAGACATCTCTTGCATATTCATGCTCATCAAACTGTCCAGAGGAAATTTGATTGGTTCCTTCTTGCCGAAAGATGAGCGGCAATCCAGTTTTATTTATAATCCATATGGGAGCTCCGATAAATATTTCCATTCCTTTTCCTTGAAATGATTGTATGGAAATTCGTAAAAAGAGTTCTCTATTAAGAACATCGATTAATTTTAATTTTGGTTCAACTATGCCAGTATGACCCATAGGAATTTTAAGTTGACCTGACAGTTTGTAATTGTCTAAGGTAATGCTAAGGCAAAAGGAATCGTTTACTTCAACTGAATAAATTTCTATTTCTTCTGACGCATTAATTCTACCCTGGGTGTGGCCTATAATTTTGAAAAGCAAGTCGCAGCACAACAAATTTTTTATTCTGAGCGGAGGTAGAATTGTTATAGTATGTCCAGGAAGCGAAGCCATATCTCTCATTGGGTATTTATCCTTTTTAGTTTCAGTCAGTACATGAAATGGCATTTTGTTCGTAGTAAAACATGAATGAATATTTTGAACTCCATCATAAGTTGAACAGTTTGCCCATTGTAGAGAATGTGTGCAAAATCCATTATCATCTGTCAGTGTCTCGTTATCTAATGATTTAATATCCTTTCTGTTATAAACATCACCAACATTTTGTTTTTCTAGTAAAGGTTTTAAATAAATCAAAGATTCGACAAACCGTAATGGAACCGCAATCTTCTCTGAAGGATTAATTGCCACCATTGCAAATTCCTTATCATTTTGTAATTTCATACGTAACAAAAATGGTTTCATAGTATTATTAACCACATTTAGAGCTGAGCGGACAATTATTAATTTTTGTGCCGACCCTACAAGGGAAATTTCAAAAACAATTCTTGTTTTTTTATTGTAGCTTGTATCTTGGTTAGCATATCGAAAAAATGTTCCAACCTTATCTATCGAAATTGGGCCAATTAAAGTCCAACCATGAATTTGAATAAGTATTTGATGCATATTTAATTTATGTGAGTCTAAATGTCTAAGTTTACTCTGAGGCCCAAAATCAAACGGAACTGTTTCGTTGTGCTGAGCTGATATCCAGTTTGACATAAGGTCTTGTTGTGTTACCTCCGTACGTGTTATTCCACCAGCATGGGAAAAAAATATCTTAAAAATCAATGGTTCTCCAGTGAGATTTTTTAAAGCAAATGGGACAAATGGCAGTCTTCTCCGCCTTGAACAAGCTATGTTGCAATTCGCTACAGTATAATGTTTGAAATATTCCTCCGACCAATTTTTACGCACCAAATCAGATAATTCAATAAATGTAGAGGTAAAATTCAATTTTAAGACCTGTTTGCTACTTATCTGAAATGTTAATCTCTTCGCATTTGTCATAGATGTCTTTGTGTATTTCCAACTAGCTGTGCATGACCAAGGCTCAATTATTGGTTCCCATCCGCTTAAACGGCGATTATAATAACTACTAGCAATTACAGTTTCTATTACTCCCTCATACAGTTGTGAAATACTTTTATCATCACCGCTCTGTATCCTTTGGTTAAGTAAAAGACTTGATAACGAAAATTCAAGAAGTGGTACATCTGCATCCAAACAATCGTCAATTATACACACCGATATTGAATTTGCATTTAGTGAAATACTATTTATTTCAAGTGCACTCGAATTTCTATATTTTTGTTGCGATAACCAAATTGCTGCTTCATTTATATTAAAACTGTTAATTTCCATTGCCATCCAACATTCAGAAGGTTTAAAGCCCATTGCAACTAAAGGCGCTACTTTTTCGAAATCACTTCGTTCACTTGAGTGCGATAATTTATGTTTGTTTGTCTGCTTTGGCAAAGCCTGCATAATTCGTGAAAAAAGCATGGCGTCGTTGTAAGATATTCTTAAAAAAATTTTATTTTGTAAATGAATTTGAAAACATTTATTCCGCAACTCCATAGTTAGTGTAAATGGATCAATAATTGACAAAGAACTTTCATTTTCAGATCCAAGAATGCAGGAGAATATTTCAAGATGGTTTATGTCTATCGAAATCGGAACAGTGCTATTACTTGGCTTATAAGAAAATACGGTTGTGCTTTTTAATATAATTGCATTTGTATCGATTTGTTCATTGTTTTCAACGAAAACAATTTCTGAATTTGTAATATTTAAAACAAACTCATATATAGAATTACTATCAGCAACAAATGCCTTCGCTAATTCATGTGGAGTTGAAACGTGCGATATTTGTTCTCTAGCTTGATTTTGTTCTGCGGAGAGATAAGGTTCTTCTTTTAAAAAGTTGTTTAATTTTTCCAAGTATTCCAAGATTGCCATTATTCTCATATTATTTAAAAGTATAGTATACTTTGATGTACCGTTTCGTTTGCGACTATGTATTTCTGCTTGCACAGAACTTTGAGATACTCCTTCTACTGATGGTTTCAGTATGTAATTAAATACGTTTTTTGAAAAAGATTGCGGAAAGTACTCTCTCGCATCCATTATTAGAATTTCACTAGAAATAAGATCAATATCTTGTGAACCATCAATAAAGGAGTCTATTTCTAGAGTTGATTTTATAAACTTAATACAAGCAAAAGTAGATTCAGAACTGCGATGACTGAGTTGACTAGTTTCCGCCAAAGATATTATTACATTTTCTAATAGAAAATTTATTGACAACGTTATCCAATTGGAATCTATATAAGTTGTATTAACTTTTGTCATAGAACAAAGTTTTTCGATAGACTCGTTTAGATTAACCTGATAGTTGTAGTAAACGTCCTCTATTATTTCTCCTAAGTTGTAATTAAGAAATCCTCGGATTAGTTTATATTGTTGCAGATCAATAACGCCATTTAGTTCTGTTAAAGTAGCATTTACTTTAATATCAGGAATATTATGGCTTATATCCGATTCTGTATTTCTAATTATTTGAAGTTTCAAGTGGCATTTCTCTTTAAAAATTGTATTACCCAGCTTAATAGTACCAAAATCTCCAACACATAAAATATTGCAGTTTTTGCGAACAGGAGAACTTTTCTGACTTATTACTTCTCGTTGACCAGTAAAAAACGTTAATATTTACAAGATCTACATTCATAAGTTCAACAACTTCATTACAATCTATCAACTCAGAGCGTTTGTCTTTTACTGATGGCATATCTTTCGAAAAATGAAAAGAATTTACTATAGTTAGTTTTCCAAGATCAGCAATTAGCAAGTGATTACTGTTATATGATACTGGCAATAAAATAATTGGGGACTCAGCGTGAACTTCTAACCCAATTTTATAAACACTTTTGTTT